>OZ010673.1:23514322-23599322 GCA_963932185.1 Troglohyphantes excavatus
AGAGCCTACTCTATATCATATGTCACTTAGTCCTAACTAATCGGAAAGTTCCAATTGCAGCCCATGGCAACCTTTTGTCTGGGCGATAAATGATTTTCTTTTTTGAGAATATGGTAAACCTGGCTCCCTTCGGCCGCAATTGGGCTATTGCCGAACTAATATCTAAAAAACATTATTTATTATATTACAATTGTTATTTTTTGCGATTTTTAATTCTTAATATTTTTACATGTAAATATTACATGCCAATATTACACTATTCACACGTTAATTTATGGAATATTAAATGAAGAAAGACATCCAAATTAATTATCAAACTTCAGTTATTCTGTTTTTCAAGCATTCAAGCAAATGTTTATCGTAAAAAAAAGTGCCGCCAACCAAATTAAAATTAAAGATTTTTTTATAGTTATCTCCAAAATTATATCACTAGACTGCATTTGCTGAAAATTAAAATTTTACTTATAAATAATTCATATTTTAAAAATAAACTAAAAAATAATAAAAGGAACATTTACTAGAAAAGTACTAACGACTATATATCTACAAGGGAAAACCATTTTTACTTTTCTATGGGTAAAAACTTAAAAAGGGGGTTCTTCTATTTGCTATACCGTTAAACAAAGTGAAGCACTAATATCAACTGTTGCTACGGTAAAAATAAAGTAGCCAATTCCGAATTCTTTTTCACCTTCCAAATCATCTCCATCCCAAAATTACCTTTTTCACCGCAACAAGCTAAAAAAAATTCCCACTAAGCTGAAAATCACGTGAGATTTTCCGCGTACTGCTGCAAAAACACCCGAAAAACTCCATGGATTCCCTGCTACATAATAATAATAATGCGAAAAGAAATAAAATTCGCTCCCAGAGATTCAAACTCGTTTTACTTCCAGGCAGTCTGAATCATAAACTTTCAAATGGAACATTAGCATACTGGAACGATTAATATATATTTTCTCTCCACAGAGGGAAAAAAAAGGGGGAAAATAGCCGCTGTGTTAGTATGGCGTCGTCACAAATTCTGCCACTATCTTACAATGTTCACGTTGCGTGGTAATTGGTTCTTACTTAATAGAAAGGTAAAGACTCTATTGATTTTGACATTGTGTTATATTGTTTCTGGTCGTTGACTTGGTTTTTTTGGCGATTTGTTTTATTCTTAAAATTGATTTATTTTGTTTGCAAGTTAAAAATCACAATTGAAGACGTGGGATTTACACTTTTTCACTTATCCCTATAAAGAAATAAAAATCAATTTTTTTATTAGTGCAAGAAGCAGCCAGCTCTAAGTAATGGCTATAGAGATATAAAGGAAAAGGAGCTGTACTTTTTGTATTATACGATGCAAGAAACGTACAGTGTTTTTCGTCCTTCCTGGACAATTTTGAAAACTGGAGCTGTCTGGTTCTTACACCCATGTCGTCATGTGCGGTAAAGTATTAGTCTTAAAATCGATTAGTTGAGAGTTCGAATATCGCTTGGACAGTGTAGCGAGTTCTTACTCGGAGGGTTGCCAGTTTCACCTTTCGTCGTCCGCAAAGAAAAATATATACCATGTATAGTGTACCTAGTACACGTTAAATCCCTTGTGGTCCAAAGTCATCACGCAAGGTTTTATCTGATGAAGTGCCAGGTCAGGTGTTGTCCTCATCATCTGACCATGCTTTAAAATTACAGTGTTTATAGGTCTTGCCTTTGGGATAGATCCCGAACCATCGCCAATAGCCTATTCTGCAGCTCTGGTACGACGTTATTTAATCAACCAAATCTTTTAGTAAATATGGAGGACGTTTCCATACCATATTTCAGGCTAATTCAGAATTTTACGAAAATTAAAACTGCTTTTATTATGTTGTTTTCGTTTAATTAAGACATATTATCTCTACTTTGGCACCAAATATAAACATAATAATTACAATTACTTGATCATTGGAAGTTGTGCGCAAAACAAATCAGCCTAAAATCCTCATAAGAAATGTAAAAATGAAGGTGTTGCTTAATACTTGATAATTTAGCATTGCAATTTTTGAAGGGAAAATTCAAATTTTTAAATGTTGCAGGCAACACTTAAAAACTTTTTTTTTTAAAGTACAAGTTTATAAAGGTATTTGCAACAAAAAAATGCCGGTTTCATAAAGGATTTGCTGGGAATGCGCCTTTACAAACAGTTCAAGGGAACTTTTAACATTTCTGATAAACTAAATTGACTTACAAGGGGAAATATCATAAATAGTTCGTATTTGTCTTCCTTTGGAAAACAGAAGACTATAAAAAGGTCAGTGTACTCATTCTCTTTGCTTTTTGTATTGACAGCTGATACTATTTATATACAACAGAATAAAAAAAAGTCTGGAAGATACTCTGGAAGCTGCAGCAAAAATATTTTGACATTTACCCATTGAAGGCAACGATACCAAATATAATTTACCTCGTGACATCTAATCCATCATCATTTGAGTTTTTGCTAGTATAGCGATAGTTAATTTCAATCGCACCGACATATTATCACCATCGGCACTTTCATGATGTCGGTATTGTTCCTCGTGAATTAATGTCCTGCGCTCTCTAAACAATGTTTGTTTATTGTAGACGTTTATAAATAACTAAGTCTAATAAATTACCCATTATCACTTTACTGTTGAGGTTTGATGTGGTACTTATCATGAACAATACACAACCTGAAGTGTCATACGTTTGTGACTTTAGCGTCTTTTATTTTTAGAGTACACTCAAACCTGTTTTTGTGCGGTCTTTTTTTGTGCGGTTTTATTGTTGTGCGACTTTTTTTATGCGATTTTTTTTGTGCGGTATATGAAAATTTCAATCAAATTGGAACATAATTGATTATCTGGCTACCGAGACATATACAAGCGTCTAGTGAACTGATCACTGACTACATGATAACTGAAAAAAAGTCAACTCTAAACGAGTGCGAGGTAGTATCTTAAAGTGACGAAAGCGATTTTTGACCAAGTTCGCGTATTGTCAGACTACGAAGGATAATGGTTATACATTTTGAAAAGTTTGTATGTGTAAAATAAGTACATATGTAAATAAAATATTTAAAAATGTTCGCATGTGTATTTTCTAAATCAGATTCCAAAAGGTTTGGCGAGATTCCAAGTAGCTGTCAAGCTTTGTGTCTTGATTTCGTTTAAAAAAGCAATTCCTAGTTATTTCGTAATGTTTTGAGTTATTTTCTATATGAGACTTTTTTTATGCGGTCCCTATCCACCGCATAAAAAATATTAATTGTGTTGCGAAAACTCTTTTTTATAGCTACTCGTGAAGTTTTGTGCAAATTTTTTTATGCGGTCCCTATCTACCGCACAAAAACTGGTTTAAGTGTATATGGAAGTTAAATTTTTCGAATACTTTCTGGAAATTGCACTTAAATTACAAATGGGTGTATTTAATATTGCTACTTTAAATGAAAATTCACTAAAACCAAATCTTTGAATCTCAAAGAAGTAAAAACACTTTTGAATTTATATATGTTATAAATTTGTAAATTTAATGTACTTTATCCGGCAAAGAATTAAATCAAATAGCGTTACATCCACTAGTTTCAACAAAACGATGACAAATCTTAGACTTCCAGAAATTATTTTATTTAAGCAATTCACGATTTTCTCGAAAAGAGAGCAATTTTAAGAGTTGGTCAAAGTAGTATTCGTTCTAATCGATTCTAGTATTTACTTTAAACAGTAAAATGTATATCCTCATATTATCTATGTCCAGAAAAGGAAATGTATAAAATTATTAGATAGATGCGAAAAACTGGAAAAATTTTGTAAGTGCGACCGCCATGTCCAATCCGAAATTCAGAAATAAAATTCTATATAATATTAAAAACAATTTGATGTTCCAAAACAGATGCTGCGTTGTGAAGATGTCAGCCACTGCATTTAAAATTCATCAAGCACAAATTTATGTAGTGGGAACGGAGAATTTGCGTTAGCACATGATTCTTTTGTTATGTATATGATAATCTTCATCAAACTGTGGGACAACATATATTTTCTTAAAAGAGGTGTTGTGTAAATTTAATGTGTTATCGTATTTTTGTTTCCTAAATACTTTTAAGGGATATCTATTCAAGATCTATGCTGATAAAATAAACTTCTCTGACAGAACCGCATATGATGTTTGTAAATTCCTGGTTCACGGTGTCGCTTGGCGCGATTCTGAAATGTTGTAGCCAAAGGCAAAAGGACATACTTTTCCTTTGTCGCCAAGTCAATATAGCGGACAATAATGGCTAGTTGGTTAATTAACGTCGCACTAGAGTTGTACAATGGGCTATTGGTGACGGTTCGGATTAGACAATTATGTAACTAATCAATAAAAATACGAAATAAGCAAAAGTCTTCAGCTTACAAACATACCGTACGCTTGTCACAGACTGTTAACCTAGATTTATTGCCTCGAGCAATATTGTTCTCCGACCTCCGACTACTGAGGATCAAAGCTGGTACCCCCTTCTTGATATCGGTTGTGTCAAAAGTTGTCGGAGCAAGTTCATGCCTATTCCGCACTTTGATCAGCGAAAAGTTTTCGCAACTAATCCAGCATTCGTACACCAATCAATGACTTCTCCCTCCAACTTCCAAAAATGTATACTATTAACGTACACATCTGCAGCATACATATATCCATAGCGAAATCAAAAACTCAACCACGCGAGTTCAACGCAGTGCATAAGAAAGCGTAACAATTTCCAACCATGTGAGAATAAAATTTAGGGTTGGCTGCCCTAAATCATGTAAGAGTTGTGCGGGGTTATCAATTAAAGGTTGCCAAATTATAAACTTTATCGCTGCCCAATTGCCGCCAAATATCAGATTTGGCGATGGCACCTTTTTCTTGGAATTAACAAATTTTTTTCCTATGAAATACCAAAAACATAACAGATTAAGTACAACATCTCAATTTACCACCTAACTATCTTTACTCTCACACACAAAATAAAGAGTAAAATACCCCATTATTTTGCGGTATTTACATGCAATATCGCTCACGCTATTGTAGCAACCTCGATGGATCTCTTGACCTCTGCAAGTCACTCGCCACTGATGCTTGGCAAGAATTTCGCTCATTAAGCGTTTCATTTGTTATTACCGTGTATTCAATCAAGCCAATCCTTCAACAACCTCCACTATCCAAGGCGTACCTCCGACATAAAAATTTATCATCTTCAGCCTAACTTCAACCGCCAGGATTACATTGGATCGTTTGAGGCCCGTAATCGGCTTTAGAGGTGCACATACTGTTTCATATCGGTTAAGTAACTTAAATGATGTTTTATTTTTGTAATGGCTTTTCTGTAGCCGGTATTTTTTTTTATGTGTAGGGGTGAGTAGATATTTTCCGCTGATACAAATCGGAAGGGTTGTTTATTACTTCGGTGCTTTTTTGACTTTTTATCTTATCTTTCGTTGCTCGAGTTCTCTTGAGGTTGTTGGATTTTGTAACAATATTTCATGGGTATATCTTAAATGTTGTTCTCTTTTTGGGTTTTCATTAATATTATTTTTTTTTATGGTAAAAGCGCTTTATTGTTGTTTTTAATCTCTTGTTAAAAAGGATTATATTGTTGCGTTTCTCCCGAAGTAATTCGCAACTTTTTATTCATTAAAAGCAATAAAGGTGAAACAAAATATATGCCAATAAAAATATCTAAATATATTTTCAATTAATAGACCTAAAGGGACAGTATATTTTTAAAAGACACTTGTTCCGTTGAAACTAAAATGCTTTGAGGAACTCTTGTCATTATTTTTATAAATAAGAAGTTGTAAAAAAAAATTAAATTTTATTATAATTTAACAACAATTATATTAAATTTTATTATATTTAAAAAAAAAATTATATTAAATTTTATTATTTTTTAAAAAAAAAATTATTAAATTTTATTATTATAATATTTTAAAAAACATTATTAAATTTTATTATTATAATATTTAAAAATTATATTAAATTTATTATTATAATTTTAATATATATATATTGGGGGGATGTGGGGTTCTGAACAATTTTTTTTTTTATTACAAAAAACTTTTTACCATGAAGCTTTATGTATGTCCTATTACTTAGCAATTAATAATTAATTTAGGTCAATAATGCGGAAAATTGTATGTTATAATAAAAACAGTGAGAGGAAATCTCTCAATCATGGGATATAATTGAAAAAGTTGTTGATAACATAAAGTGTTGATTGATTTAGTATATTTAAATAATTTAATGATATTTATGTATTGACATTAATTAATTTATTTTTTATTTTTAGGTAAGTCACTTTGCCTAATGTTTGACTTTATTGGAATGAAAGAAATCCGCGACAATGCTTCTTAACCTTGTCCCTGGTGAGATTATTATTAATTAGACTTTTTTTTCCTGAAAAGTATAAAGATGTGTTGATGTAAAGACATAGACAATGTAATGGTACATACCTTACACTACTATTAGTAGATGCTAGAAAATTACGAATTAGTAAATATTACAGCTTGCATAAAATATTATTTTGTTAATTTTCTAGGCAAATTAATCGTTAAAAAGTTTTAGGTGTAAAATATGCTTACAAAATAAAACCCAAAGCTTTTAATTCAAATATACATTTCTGCAATAAATATAAAACATTTACTGTTTAAATTGTTTAATACTTTTTATATTGATTCATAAATAATTTTTATTAACGTACAAGTTAAAATTTATCACACACATTGGTTAGCGAATTATAATACGATGTTTTATTGCATTTAAAATTGTTTCCATTTGAATCCAGTATTACACTGGTTACAGCGATTGTAGGTTTCTATTGCAATTATGGAAAGTTGTAATTACTAATTAATATGAACTTAATGAACTAAAAAAATTATATATTATAAATTCATTTTATGATAAAATTAGTTGTAATCGAAAATGTAACGTATTCGAATAAAATTTGACACTGATATTACAATAAAGAACGTAAAAAATTTAAAATTCGAATTTGAGTTCAATCGTTGCACTAATTTCAACGAATATAGTGCACAGTTGAAATAGAAGGTTGTTGATCGGTTATAAAGTTCTAGTTAGTCGCTTTTGATCCAGTGAATACAGGGTAAAAGAAAGTTGGGTGATGTTGAACACTAAACTTTTTATATTAATATAAGTAATTATAAAACAAAAATAAATTATCTATATTTTTACTCTGTATTGAATATTGAAACAAGAAAACATACGAAAGAGTTAAAAATTAATGAGAAGCTTATATTGAAAATACAATTACTAAAAGTTTCAAATTTGGCTTGTTTTATCGTTATCTTGCTCACGGGTTTTTGTGAGCCTTACGCTATTACTACTTATGAAAAAAATTCAAAACGGCAATTGTTTCTATTTGAACAAAGTCCATGATAAAAAAAATACAACAAATATGTATGCTGAGTAAAAATATCAGACATTAATGTTTGATTTTATCATTATCATGTTAACACAATTTCTTTCTAAAATCTAGAATGTAGCTCGGTTCATTTTAACAGCTGATCTATGTCGGTTCAAAAGAATTGTTTCACCCCCATAAGAATATATTTTTCTCATTTAAAAAAAAAATCGTCGCCATATCTGCATTAAATCTCACGATTTGATACCAAACTTTGAGACAGCACAATAGCGCCTGTAACACTACGAATCGAAAAATGAAATACCGCAAATAGAAGCTATTCCAGTAGCACAAAAAAGTACGTGCCCATGCATATGCACAGTGGGGAAAAAAGAATGGGGAATGGTTTCGGCAGGGAAAAAAAGTTTCCATTCGGTCAATTCCGCTTTCTGAGATGGGGGGGGGGAAATGCAAAAATCCCTAAAAGAAACGAAATCTTAAAACACAAAATACGAATTTTTATTTCGTAACACATGTTGTGGGTATATCTTCAAAAGCACATGGAAAGAAAGTCACCAGAATAAAGCCTGTTTGGAAGATCACGATGAAACAGAGGGGAGAAAATCAAAAGTTTTTTTTTTAGTTTCGTTGTTGGATTCTGGGTTGCCGGTTTCCCGCCAAGCTGCGACCGAAAATTTTGGAAAACGTCTTTTTAAAAAATTAATAACTCGAAATATTCAAACAGACATTGTTAAAAGTTTTAACTTCGGACTACAAACTTGGCATGTTAACATCTTTTTGCGAGCTGTAGCATTATATTTTAATTCGGATCTTGGAAATTGGCGATATTTTTTTTATGTTGATTCTTTTTTTCTCAGAAATATCTGTGATAAACATAGATATAAAATCTCGATTCTTAATTGTTTGTTCTTTTTTTTTTAAAAATTTTTTCAATAAAATAGTTTGGCGTTAGGTAAACATTTCTCAGAAAAGCACTGTTTCATAATGTTGTTGCATAAACAAAAAAAAAGGTATGATAGTTATGTATATATTTACGTTTATAGGTTTTTTAACCGACTGAACAGAGCGCCAACCAAAACTCCAAAATAAAACCGCCAGAAATTTTAAATTGAAACCTTCCAATCGCGCGCCAAGTCAAGAGGTTATAGATTCGAAAGTTATGCATTTTTTTTATATAAGCATTATAAAGCTATAAATTTCAACAATTTAAAAGAACCAATATCGAAATTGAATATTTTGGGTGTTGCGAATCAATTGAATAGGCAAGTGAAAGAAGGGTTAAATAACATTTTTGAAAAAAAAAATCTAATTTTGATGTAGATGAATCCGTTTTCCGTGAAAATTATATGGTTCTGCAGTTATTATATTAAGCAGATACAGAGCAGTAAAAAGTATATGTTTCACTTATAACGGTTCGATTTTATTAAGCGAACCTAAATTCCAAATGTGCGAAAACGCGCCAACTTATCGACATTTTTATAGATTAGGCAATATTAAAAGGTTCTCTCAAAAGTATTGATTTGTTACACGCATGTTCCAATGCAGTGTCCGTTCCGAGATCTAATTTAAGTTTAATCTTACTATTCTGGCAATTTCTAATCTTCCCTCGCTTTCATTTGCTAATAATATTAATACATTTTCCCAGCTCAAGAATTTTTAAAACTCGAAATTTCACAACTTTTAAGATTTCCAGAATATTGGGGGGGGGGGGGGGGGTTCGCGCGCGTGCACTCCCACAAACTCCCCCAGTGCGTGGGACTGATTCATTCTATAACACGTAACAATAGCACGATTGACAAAATTTTGATCTTATTTGATAGAAAATCAAGCGCCGATGTTTGATTCAAATAAAATACGAGAGTCATGAAATAAAACAGAAACAAAAGGCTCATGGGCTCCGGATGGGGAAGTTGTTTCACGGCACAGCTTGTTTATCTTCCTTTGGTTGAAGGAGTTTGCATTGGCGGCCAATATCTATTTCTACAATCTGCTTAAATTTAACTAAGACCTTGAACTCCCCAGGAATTATTTTGAACGAGCTCAGCCTCCCTAACATTTTACTATTTTATGTCCTTTTTGTCCAAAACATATTTCATGAACCAATCGTTTCATATGATTGTATTTGAGAGTTGAATATTTTTTTTTATATATTAGAGTAAAAAGATTAGCATTTTTAAATTTCGACTATTTTTTTTAGAAAAATTAAAAAGTTGTTTGGTAAACAAATTATTAAATAAGATTTTGTTGCAGAGCGATTATTTCTTTAGAAATGAATCTATCAGATTTATACTTTATTTTCTAAACAGATTATGTAGTTGAAATTTACTATTTAAAAAATTAATTGTTTTTAAATAAAGTTAAATTAAAAAAAATCCTTCTAACAACAACTAATCTAAAATTCATTATATTGATCAATTCGTATTTTTCATGGTTACTTTAGGTTCTAAAGGTGTCTAAGTAAAAACGAATATCCGCTAATTTTTTTATTTTTTTTTTGAAAGATATTTCCTTACTACTTTAACCACAACAACAACAAAAATCAAAATTTTACTTTTTTTATGCAAAAAAATGTTCGGCTCCCCTGAAGATAACAAGTTCCTGCGCCACTGCTAAGACCCTTCTGCGACACAGCCACACTCAATTATTTTTATGTGGTGTGCTTTAGTGTTCGAAACTCGCAATTTCTCGCCAAATCTGGGAAAAACGCCAAACCCGCCACGGAAATATCGCCCAAAAGCAACACGTGAACAATAGAGTTGAAGAGTTAGAGAAGGGGGCAGGGGGGGGGGGGACTTTGGCGAGAGAGGGCGCGTTCCATTTGTGTGGGGCCTCGGCGTTTTGCGGCTAAAAACATCGGAATTGGAAATGGGAAATATAGAGAAAGAAACCCGTTCTCTCCTAAAGATGTGCAATCAGACGTGGCATTTTCATTACGGTTCCGGCGAATGTCAATTCCACTGGAGGATACGTTGCAGATTTGAATGTCCCTTTGGAATGTTGGATCCGGAGACATAACTCACTCTGAGCTGCGATGAAATGGGGAAAATAAAAATGCACCGGGTTAAAAACGATTTTGAATCCATTATGTTTTTGCGGAATTCAGATATTTTTTTTCAGCTACTGAGTCGAAGTAATACATAACATATTTGAATAGAGAGAGCGAGCAACAAATGTAGAAATGTTTTTGTTTTATGATTATATTGAATTCGATGGAGGGGTGGATTTTAAATTTAATAAACCAAGAAGAGTTAAAAATTAATGTATAGTTTGTTCATATTGTGGGGTGCCAGTTCAGGCCTTGTCCTCGTCATCTGAGCATGGATCAAGACTACGAGATAGTCTTTCCGCGTCTTTCTTTTGGCCAATAGTCCTGTGTAGCTCTAATGGGACGTTAATTTCGTCAACCAAATAAAGTATCAGAAATTAAATGTAAATTATTTTATTCAGCAATTAATATAGATTTCAAATGGGGTCGTCCACAAATGATGTCGTGCTTGGAGGGTGGTGAGAGGGACCAGGAAGCTGTGACAATGGGAAGGTAGGGGGTTGCAATAAGTGTGACGTTACCCACATCGCCTAAAAACATAGGAAATTAAGAAAACCGAAACAAGAAACACATAAAATTTCAGAAAAATAAACTGTTTAGCTCCCGGTTTGAATCGATTATGAAGTGATGTTGTAACCAAACGTACTGAGATGCAGTTGCACAGTTGGAAAACGCGAGAATTCGCTATGGATAATGATAGGCTTTTTCAAACTTTATTTGAATGTCACGTAGCAGATCCTTAGTATAAGAACGTAACATCTGACTGAGGGGGGGGGGGGGATATGGAGAAATGCGACACTTTGTGACATAGGGGAGGGAGGAAGTCAAAAATATGAAGAAAATATGTGATATCATTTATGGACAACCCCCAATACATCATTTTAACGTGCCTTAAAGTAAGTTATACCAGTAGCCATTTTAGTAAAAGATCGTCGTAACGAGTTCAAGAAATTACATTAAAACTGACGCCGCTGTACGCATTAACCCTCTGATGTTTTGGACGTGATATCACGTCCAGGGATCACCAGCTTTTCCATCCATGCGCTCCATTTTTTAATTCCTGAAAATACTTCATTTTATAATATATTTTAAAATCTAATTGTTTGAGGTAGACCTTTGAGCATGAATGGCCTGTAGTAGAGAGAACATGACGTCATAATCGTGAAGCCCACATCTCAGAGCGAAAGGCCCACGCCACGTGCCATCTCTTCAAAATTATGAATTAAAAAATACTCGCGATTGGCTGATGAATTGAGAAATGTGTAACAGTGAAAATTTATGAATGGAATGACGTAATTAACACGTGTCTGAGGTTACCGCTTTACTTTGATGTTAGCGATAGTGACGTCATGACTCCTCTACTACAAATGATCCATGCTCGAAGAAGTAGACTTTGAAAGATATCTCTTTACAATGAATTAAACATTTAGAAACGAAAAAGGCACGTAGGGAAAATTATTATAAACTCCAAAGCAGTGAAAACAACTTTACGATTGCCAAAAACGCGTGAGCCGGCAGTGAATCGAGGAATGCACCACCGCAAAACTAATCAACCGATTGACATTTAATTTCGCGTTTCTTAAGAAAAGGGTGGCTATGGACCGTGATGGCGCTCTGTAAGGCGGATCTTATGTACTTTCCTTTCATAAGGTAATCAAATTCTATTTAAATAAACAGTTCCTAATCGTCGTTTACTTACAGAAATAAGAAACATCTACTTAAACGAGAGTTTAATGGTATTTTTTTAGATGGTAATTAGACGAAGAGCAGTTTTACATGTGGAGCATAACACCCCTGAATCATGGAACCCATAATTATTTCTCGACATACGTTATGCATGGCGATTTAGAGTATGCCACTGCGGTAGGTAGCTTCTGTAGAAGTGTGTGTGGGAGCCTGCTCTTTTAAAGAAAACAGTTTGGGGAAGTGTGTGTTTTGAAGGTGTGAAAGGGAGAGTTGGCGCTGTTTTTGTGTTCACTGGACCAAATTCATGGGAAGCGACTAGGGGATTGGTGGAGCAGAACACTTCCACAAGGACATTCGATATGGGCGGTTCTGTAGTTGAGAGACGTTTTGCGGAAAGTCAGAGAAAAATGTATATTTATTTATGCGCTTACATTTACTAACAGGCTCATTAAACACAGGTACGTTCTTAGGGGTGTGTTAAAGGTGCCTTCGCACATAGCCCCATGCTCATAAGAAAACACTTTTTAAAAAATATCTAAATTCGATATTTTATGATTTGAGATTAAAAATATGTATTAAATAATGACTGAAAAAAGAATTCGAATGCAAAAAGAAAAGTTTGCCGTTGTTATATATTTAAACAACTCGTTTTTTTTCCTTGAATAAAACAAATAATACTGTATTATATGTGAATTATCATTCGAAGAGATTGAAAAAAATAACGAATAAATAAAATTAATTTGTTTTAAGTGTGAAGTAATTTAATTTTCAAACGAGTTTGCTCTCTTCACATGAAATCTTATTAGAGATATTTTGTGCTTTTTAGCAAAAGACTATGAAGTATTTCTATAAAATGAAGTCTTAAGTTTTTTAGTATCTTATTTCAACAGTAAAAAGATTTGAAAGGCTCATACTCAAAAAAAAAAATTCTATCCATATCCAGCATGTAGCAACGATTGTACTCGTACTAAAAACAAAAATTATTAACGACTTTTTCGTAAGTGCTGTGTGACTAAAATCGTAGTTTATTTTGAGAGTGTCTTGGTGTAGCTTCAAAAAGGAAATTCATATATTTCAAAGGACCTTACAGCCAACTTTACACCCGGCCCGTGTTTGCTTAAGACTGTCCTGTCGATGCACAAACTCTAGCGTAACTTTTGCCACAGTAACCTAATTTGAACGAGGGGTCCGTAGCCAGAGGGTTGCTAGTTCGAATACAGCTGATACAAGAGACTTGACAAATAATGTTAAAATGCAGTAAAAATGTGATCGGAAGGCTGTCAGATTCGCTGCGAAATAACAATACGTCGTCCGAACATACCTACAATTTCTCATGTATACGGGGCTAGTGCACGTGAAATGTTATAGTGCTCCAATGTCCTGACGCCTATTGAGGTTAATAAACCCAGAAGGGTTAAAAATAATCTATAGTTTGGTCATATTGTGAGGTGCCAGGTCAGGTGTAATCCTGGTCATCTGACCATGGGTCAAAAATACTAGGCGTTATCCTCGGGTATTTCCTTCGAGATAGGCCACGAACCGTCGCCAATAGCCCAATATGCGGCTCTAGTGCGACGTTGTTAATTAACCAAACTGAATTTGAACGGTGAATTAGTAACCCTAAAAGCTTTTTCAACACAGTTAAAAAGGATTATTGTTTGGTTTCAAACTACTTAAAGAAAACCAGAGTTAATTCGTAAACGAAAATCATAAATGAAAATAATAGGAAAGGCCTATTTTTTCGATATTATTAATTACAGAAAATATCCTAAAAATTAGTATAAAAAACTATTCCCATTATATTTCCAACGCGAATATAAACTTCAGAAGGTGTGGTTGATATTTGACACCGTGTATGCATTATAGTTCTCTAAATAAGAGTAACTTCACCTGCATGTGCACATTTATTTTAGAAACTATAAACTATCCCTGACTTCATTTCAAAAACAATGTAATAACACATATTTGCGATAGTGGTTTTGAGACAATATATTTCAACGTATTGTTTCTGAAGCAGGGCTTCATAACTTTTTATATTGCACGTGCTCGTTTGAATCATTTATGCAGTTGGAGTACCTTGCGTGCGAAACTGTAGCAACAACATAAATAAGAGAATAATTGTTTGGCTAATGTTAGGTTATTGCCACAGATTATTATACTTAGAAACGCTTATTTTCACTTTAAATTGGGTATGCATAAGGTACGTGAATTTATAAACGCATCTAATTGAATTTATGTTGATATATGAATTCAATTAGATTATCATTCGACTTATGCAAAGGAAATTTAAGAAATCATTTAAAACTTTTAACTTAAATCAATGGCAATATTAATAAATGAAATGATATTTACTTTAACTTATATACGAATGAAAAAACGTTTAATGAATCTCTCAAATTCTTAACGCCCGGATCGTCATCTGACCATGGTTCTAAATTAACGAGGTGCATGTATGAATGTGTGTGTGAATGTGTATGTGTTCCCGGGTCTTTCCTTCGAGATTGACCCCGAACCGTCGCCAATAGCCCACTGTGCAGCTCTAGTGCGACGTTAATTGACAAAACCAAACCTTAACGGCCGGTGGATGACTGAATTGTGAGAAGATCGAGTTTAGCAATATTAAGAGATAAGGTTCGATTCCCGACATGGGGGTTCTGGTAATCGAAGGGTTGTCAGATTCGTTCCTTTCACCGTTTTCGAGATTTGGTGCACGTTAAATCCGCCGTGGTTCAATATCCTCACGCCTATGTCAGATTATGTAGGATCCTAGCTCGAGTATTGCCCTTGTCATCTAACCATGGTTCAAAATTAAGAAGCAGTGTTCCTGGATCTCTCCTTCAGGATAGTGTCCGAACAATCGCTAATATCCCATTGTGCGGCTCTAGTGCTATGCTAATTTAAGTAACCAACTGAACGTCTTACCATGCACTTCAATTAAATATGCGCACAAAATAATTGAAACTGCGGCATTATTGTCTTATTAACTCGTGTTGCAAATTACTAAGTTTCTAATGTTTTAAATAAATTAATGACACACTAGTTTTACTCTTTCTTAATTTACTTTCGTACTTTTAAAATGTATTACTTAATATTGATAAAAAATATATATTTCAAAGCTAATCCTTATTGAGCATGTATTTGATTGGTTTGGTTTTGTTAAATAACGTCGTACTGAAGCTGCACAGTGGGCTATTGGCGACGGTTCGGGGTCAATCTCGAAGGAAAGACACGGGAACACATCCACACACACATTCATACATGCACCTCGTTATTTTAGAACCATGGTCAGATGACGAGGAAACACCTGAACTGGCACCCAACGCCTTCAATAGACGTCGGGACTTTGGACCCCGATCAGATGTATCGTGCACCAGTCCCGTATACACGCCAGTATAATTTGTTGGATATTCTGGACGACTTTCTAGTATTTTTGTAGCGAAGTTGGCAACCCTCCAATCGCAAGATCACTACTTTTTGACTTTTCTATGTCAAGTCCATTGCACGGATTCGAACCACCGATCCTCTGATTAGTAGCTGAACGCCTTACCAACTGAGCAACTGGGGCTCGAGCACGTATTTGAAATTGCTCTTCTGTATGAGAAAAATTCAATAGTCTGACAAATGCTGATTTTCAAGTCTTGGGGCATAAATGTCAGTAATACAAATAATGATAAATTTTGGGGCTGAATAGAATAATTCATACAAAGAAATTTCATACAATCATTAAAATAAACAATTTGATATTTTGATGGAAACACAATTCTAATTACTTACTAATATCTGCCAAATTTATCAACTTGTTCATTTCAGTATGTTCTTTTGTATCATAACGCTGAGCAATTAAAATATTTCTCTTCGTTGAGTATTTAATGCATCAATCAAATGCTTTTCGTATCCAACTTCAATTATATACAATATTCCTTTAACTATTGTAAGAAACAATGGTCTACCCTTTAAGAAAATGTAGATTCCCCCTATTGAATTAGGAAAATAACTTGGTTAAAGAAAACTGTTACAAATTACGCAATGAATTTTGAAAACTAATTGCCGAGATGATTAATTAACGTGCTGTTATGTTTTTGTTTAATTGGGCTTGCGATTCAAACGGAAACTTGTTTAATGAATTTGTATGATTTGAGCTATCGCCAAAAAGGTTGTTCTGTTGTTATTACTTTGTGTGTCCTTTTCAAAAGACATTCGATTTTATTAAAGTTCTTAATAGAAATTCTTAATATATTATTTTTATTTTCACTTTCATTTATTATACAGACTTTAAAAATAATTAACGCATCAAAAAGCATAAATAAATTATATCTTAAAATTAATTTACTCTTAAAAGTCCGCCCAGCCATTTACTAATTTGCAATTTAAAAACAATACAAGTATTCAATGTTATTCTTTCCGATAAACTATCTCTGCGCTGTTTTTTTTATGTATCCTAGTCATTATTTTAACCATCATATCCCAAACCCATTTGTCAGATTTCTCCGCCTTTTTTTCAGTTGTAAATTGCTGTAAAGTTTGAAAACTGAATCAAACCATTGATTGGCATTTACAATACGTCAATCAATAGTTTGCTTCAGTAGCATCTTACCTGTCACGTTAGATTTTATCTAACCTTGAATAGAAGTAACTAAAAAGCTATTAACTTTTGACAGATTAGAATGCAACAATATCATAAAAGTTTCAATAGGTGTGAAAGGGTATTCTGAAAAGGACTCCGAAACTTTAAAAATTAATATATCGGCAATGGTTTGAGATGAAATGTGAAAGTAAAAAAGTGTATGTATTGGATAGCTTGTAAATGTGCATACAGTGATTAAAAAAAAAGTAAAGTGTGCGCTGCAGTTGCTTTACCAAAAAATATAATGAAAATATTCAAGCTTCGTTTTTAAACAAAGAAACTTTTAAAAACTTCCAGCTATTTTTTTTTACGATTGAACTACAAGGGTAGCTATCGCAATGCTATCTGTTAGCAAAACTATCAACTACTTTTTAAGCCATTGTATCTAAATTTTACTGGTTGTTACACCAAACATACATTTTACTTCCTTGTTTTATCTATAACATTGTCCATATCAAGTTCGGGTGTCTTTTATGTTTGCACTGTGCTCAAGCTTCTTGTACGAACATACTGTTTTTTGTTTTGTTTTTTAATCTTTTCTTTTTAATTTAGCCTTTATTCGATTCTGATGTTTTCCTGTAGATGTGTGAAAAAGTTATAGTAACATGTTAAGGTAAATTACGGAGTCACAAGTTGTTTATATATAACCAACTGCAGGGTGACTCGACAATATGCCATTGGGGATTTCTATTATAATTTTACTCACACTATTTTATAAACAATTACGTAAAAATATAAAAAGTTATGTTAGATAAGGATTCTTAAATATCTTAAGCCATGTTTACACTATATAGCTAGACAGCTATATACCCGAGTTATACAGCAGTGTTAAAAGTTTTTGAAAACGCCACCTGAAAATAGCTGTATTCCAAATTATGAACTATATAGCTGAAAATGAGCAACATATCGGTTGCCGGCGAAATCAAAAGAAACTATGTAGAGGAGCTATATAGCCGGGATGGAGACGTTTTTTGTCATAGCACAGCTTTATAGCTGTCGCCCGAAGATGTGCGCATGCGCTCTCAAGAAGTAAAACATCTCGACGTCAACTGGTTGACTTCATCGAGTACATGACAGCTGCTACAGCTACCGCAGCTCGGCTCAGCTAACACACAGCTAACAGCTCGGGCTCAGTGGTGGCACCAGGAATTGCCCGACGGGGGGCTGACTTTCCCCGACGGGGGGGCTAGTATCCTCGACGTAAATTGTGCATATAAAATTATTTCATCCTAAAAATATTCGATGTGGCTTGTTGTAGCACTTTCAGAAAGATTCACGTCATTTTAGCAAATATTATAAAAAATACGAAAGAGTCGTCAACAAGAACATATCCAGTAAATTGAAGCTAAACAAACTGTGTCGCCTGACGCAGTTTTTCCCATCCACGCTCCGTACACGCTTTGCATCGTTTCCTTATTTTACACGCATTGGCGGACAATTTCTTGTAGAACAAGAACAAATTTATGTAAATAGTTATATTTTTTTACGAAATGGAAGTGTTGGAATGGATAATCCTAAAGAGTAATATATATGGTGTTCAATCCTGATACTCCAAGTACTTGGTGATTTTAAAGGTGTTTCACGTCAAAAATCAAGTATTAAACCAAATTGTAAATTGTTTAGTAAACGTTTGAGAGTAAATGCCTATAATATTTTATGTTATTTATATGCATTGGCTTTGAATAGCAGTACTTTGTAAAGGAATTATAAACACGGCTAGTATGTCAGGTTGAATTTTTAAAAATTATTCTGGTCCAAAATCAATAAGTATGAGTTTGATATGTTTTGATATTTTAGTACTATCCGAACTACTTACTGCATAAACCTAAACCATAGTAGAAAGAAGATAAGTTAATTTTTTTTTAATTAACTTAGTTCGTATTATAGGAATAAAGAAAAAGAAGAAGAAAGGCTATATTTTGAGGAGAATAATAATAAAAAAAAGCTCACCATGCTGTAGTATCTTGAACGCTACCCCAAATGCATTCCGATGATCAGTACTTTCAGCTGGACAACTAAAGAGTATTTCTGGCTTTCATGGATTTTTTTTTAAATCGTTAATAACGTACATCTCGGAATTGAAATTTTTCAGCAACGCACTTTATTTTTTTATCAATCCCCCATCCACTTCATATATTTGCGCCAGTTTTAGTTCCGAAATCCTAAGTAAACGCTGGCTTGTTCCAATTGCAACTAAACTGACAATGTCTATCGTCTCGCTCTACGATTCACAGTGGATTCTTTGGTCAATGAAAAGGAATGGCAGTCATACAATGGAAACACGGAGTGAATGGTGTATATGTCCCCAGGACCAAAAGGCACAGACCCCCATCCAGTCGCAAAGTTTCAAGAACAAGCAGGCAAAGGAAAGCGGCAATTTCCAGTTTTACGACTCACCACCCCCATGGAGGTCCAGGGAAGTTAAGTTGCCCCCAGCATAAATTCTACATCGCCCCTTTTGTGTGAAAAAAACTAAGTTTTTTTTTTTTTTTTTTTTTTTTTGCCGATATTTGAATGCAACGTGGTGTTCTTAGCTGTAGCTTTAAAATATATCTTTGCTCAGGTCCTATGTTACAAGTATTTGACTAAAGTATTGGCAGTAAATTTTACCGGTGAAAATCAATAAAATAGTTTTCCTCTTTATAAAAATATAATAATGTTAATTATATTTCATAAATCAAAGGTCACTACCTCTAAGTGTACTTAATTTAATAAATAACGAACGTATATTCAATATAATATAGTTTTAAGAATAGCATTTTTAAACTTAAACAACAGCTGCGAATAGTACCCTGCAGTAATCTACTAAATTTTAAGAATTGTTTACTTTCGTTTTAATTATTCGAAAGTAAAAGTATGTTTTAAAGTCAAAATATTAATATTTATACATTTTAAACTTGAATTTCTTTGATAATTTGACGCCGAACTAAGTGACCCTCTTTTGAAGTCTTCTGAGTCTCCGTGAATTTCATTCTTAGATTATATTAACTGTGATATTGTATATTAGAAAATGCCGTGTTAACTTTTGATGAGTGAAATATTAGTGTGGAAAGGAAAAAATGCAACAGCAGTGGAGACGTTGAAATCGAAATACATCATAATCAACATATTTATATCAGGTTATCTTGTATTTACTGGGTATTACTTTTCAATTAGCTACATTAACGTATTATTTTAGGAATATTATATACTTATATTTCATAATAAACTTACTATATAATTATAAACATTTAATTATGAAACTTATAATTATAAACTGACCATAGGCCGAAATCTCGACAAACCAAATTGAAAATATTAGTATTAATAAAAATGTCTTTGAAATTATTATTGGTAACCGACTTAAAAGAAAGGATTTTAATAATATTATCTTAACGCGGTTTTAATAATATGATATTTTAAAATGAATTTAAATCAAATTACTAATTCGTAAAAAGTTATTTTAAAATATAAACACTTATCATATTTATTCAAACTTTCCACTACATTCTCCCTTTTTAATTCCAATTGTTTTCTTTGGCACTATATCAATGATATGTGTGGTCAAATATCGTGTGTTTCAATTATTTAACCTTAGTTTATGATTTAGTATAATATTAAAATTTTAATGTTAACGCTTTTGAAAATGAATTTAAGTGTGACAATTTTGGGCGGTTTTATTATTCAATATGCGTAAAATAATGTAATTAAAAATATTTCTAGTATACGTGTAGTGGAACACTATATAAGAGTACTAAATCTTGTGTAAAAAAACTATAAAATGAACACTGAAATTTTTAGCTAAAAATTTAATATTTACATTTTGGTTTGTCGGGTTGATTGGTTGAATTGACGACGAACTGGAGATGCACAGTGGGATATTGGTAATCTATCTCGACAGAAAAACCCAACAACATTGCCTCGTATATTTGAACTATGGTCAGATGAAGAGTTCAACACTTGAAAACTGGCACCCGACGCCTTCCATAGGGGTCTGCAGTTTGGACCACGATAAGATTTAAAGTGTACCAGCCTTATAAATAAGGGACACTTTTTGATTGCGAAAGAAACGAATTTTACAACTTTCTGATAACCAAATTGCTGTATGTCGCTTCCCAAACGTGCATGTTCAGTATCAAACTAGCGCTAATCGTTTCCAGCCTCTAAATATTCAGCCACGATAGGCCTTTGGTGTCGAGATTTCGGTGTGTCGGGATTTTATCTGTCGGAATTATGACCTAGATCCTTTTCATTAAAAAAATTAAATTTGATTCAATGTTTAAAAAATATTTGGTCTTAACAATTAAAATAACACTTTTCCCCCGACAAACTTCATAATTTTGCCCGACGGGGGGGCTTGCCTTGCCCGACAGGGGGGCTACAGCCCCCCCCCCAGCACCCCCCAGTGGCGCCACCTCTGCTCGGGCTATAAACGTTTTTAGTCAATGCTACATAGGTGAACTCTATGTAGCTCGGCTACAATTACCCAGCTACATAGCTATTTTGTTATATAGTGTAATCTGTGCTTTACTGACAATACCAAGGTGATGGTTCCTATATCCTTCCCTACCCACTGGACATCGTCTACCACAACGGTTCTCAACCTGAGGTACGCATACCAATGTGGTACTTGGATTGTCCGTTTGGGGGTACGCGAAAATATTATTAGTAATGCTTTAAAACAACACCTAAAATAATAAATAAAATCCAAAAATAGAAAGGTGTGTCTTCAATTTGAGTTGGTTTAATTAATTTGCCAGCTTAATTTAAAAACATTGACTGTCTATCAAAAATTTTAAAAAATTTGTGCAGGTGAGGGAAAAGGGTTATGAGAGAAGGAGTTACTCATAAATGAAAAGTTTTATCAAGAGGTACATGAGAGAAAAAAGCTTGCGAACCCAATACAAAGGCAATGCCAAGCAATCTTCAGGTATACCAGAACACATGCCCACGCTGGTGTTATTCGAAAACCGATTCGTTGTTCCAATTCTATTTTTCCAGAACGACTGGATGTTGGGTTCCGACCTTGTTTCGGAATCGTTTTCTTTTCTGGTTCCCTGGAAACTCTTTGAAAAACCGCTAGCACACTCTGCCTCTGGTGGTTGTTGGAGAGAGGGCGGGAACCGCGGCTTGACAGTGACGGATGGCGGCCCTTATGGATGAGATGTGCGCCTCATCATCCAGATACGGGATTTTAATATTCAGGCACAAGCTTAAAACATGTTGCCGTGGTCTTTTGGACAAAAAAAAGTTTTTTTTTTTTTTTTGAAAGTGACCCTCTGTGTTGCTGTGCTACATTAAAATAATGATAACAAAGAAGAAATCTTGAAACTACAATTAGGACTTGGAGCGAAGCCAAATTCGATAATGCGATGAAATGGCGTAATTTCGCGTTGTGGCATTCGCTTGTCATCGAAAGTAATTGACTGCTGTATTTCCGAAACGTATTTTATTTCGGTTTTTATAATTACACAGGATTGTAATTGAGTATCTTCGGTTTTTAGTTTGATTAAGCGCCACTGGTGCATGTTGTTAATTAGGATTTTTAATACGCAAAGCGCGCTTTCTCACCGTATGAAAAGATCTATTATTTAACCACGTACTTTTGTGGCCTATTGCACCGGTCATCATTCTCTGGAATGCGAAACACGTTGGACTTTCTCCTCTGTAACCGCATTACTTTGCATGAATTGGCGAGCATACTTTCAAAACGTGTTATGTTACATTGAAATCATAACTTTTTCCAAAGTGTACTGACTCGTATGCAAATTGCAAATCTTTGCAAGTTAATTTCAATCGTAGAAAAAAATTTTGATGAATAAAATAGACTAGTTCTGCAAATATTTCAAAGGCAAATTCAATGATGTAATAATCTTCTTTTCAGTACTTTTTTTTTGACAAAAAGTTTTGAATGTTTGCGCCTTAATTGTCTTATTAAATATACTGGTGCTCTCCCAAAGAGTATTTGCGCACAATTTTAGATAAATAACGCCCATTCTTTAGATAAAAGCAGGTACAAGCTTGTTTACTTTCGGCAAGCACAAAGGTCGTAAAAATTTTGGGTAGACCTTACATTTCAGAGGCATCAAAGTCTTATAAAGAACTGGTATAGAGAAAAACTATGTATATATATTGGATACGGTGCTGTTCTTTTATTGTATTAAGTTAAAAACTGCAACAACAATTTTTTAGTCCATCAGAAATACGTTAAAGGTTACATGAACGTTTATGTTTTCAGCAAAATCACTTTGGATGAAGCGTTATTATACTTCCACTACACTCTTCAAACTGTATACCGCTCTTAAAATTAAAAAATGCATTATATTAATTTAATTAATGCCACTTTAAGATATTTGATTTCTTTATTGTATAATTATTTGCATATTTAACGATAAGGTTGTTGAAAATGGTAAAATAATTATTTTGCAAGTTTTCTTTGGGAGGGGTCGTAAATGTATATTACTTCTACTTAGGGTTTTCCATGCTCCGATACCTCTTTGGTAAAACACCAGAAGTAATGGTTAAGCCATCGTCCATCTACCACTTTTTCCCAATAGAACAACTACTTTTACTAGAAATATTCTGATAGGCTCTGCCTGTTATTTATTATCGCATCAAAACATATCACAATTGTGTAGAACTGCCACAATTATAGAAACACATTTAAATGTGTAAATACAATTTTTTTGTTGGGTCAGCATGCTATCTAGAAGCTCTGTTAAACACCAGACGGTTTTCTCGGAAGGCTTTTTCACGGTCTTTTCATATTCGCTCCCATGCCGTTCAGAAGGAAGTGAATTTTAAGAACGTTTCACGCTTTTGTTGACATCCATCTACCTCTTTTCCCCGATTGCCCAACTGTTTGGAAAAATAGCCTCTGAAAACGTGACTAAGCGTGTGCTTTATGCGTCAGTGCCTGGAAACCGAAATGCCTTGGAGACCAACCCTTTGAAGCCTTGGCATACGAAAAAAAAAAATGGCGGCACCTTGAACACCCGAGTGTACCACATGCATCTACGTAAACAATGGAGGTGGATTCGGAAGTATATTTATGGGCACTTACATAAATTTTTCGCTGTCTGGCGTCAGTGTTAATCAAGGTTCTGACACAGAACGTGTTATGCAGGTGTTCCTAAAATTCCCAGTTCTCGGAACGCACCGGCGATAACTGTCCGAAATGGCACTAAATTTGCCGCCCGCGCGCATCCGTAATAAGCCACTAAAAGGGGAGATTATTGTTTAAACCGGTTTTAGTTCGAAATTTCAGCGGAATCGGTGAATTCCGCAGCGAGGATCCTTTCTACTTCTCGTGTTCTCCATTTCGGAATGATTATTCTTCATAAAATATTTGTTCAGAAATATAAACTGAAAACTTTGTTGTCGGATAATATTTTGTTGCGGTTGAATAGGCTTTATAATAGTAGTCTGCATGTTTTTTTTTATACCAGCAACTTCATTCTCTCTTGAGTTATTAGTGCATTAATTCTTGAAGTTATATACTCAAAGAATCTAAAAATGTAATTCTAAAAACTTTTCCATCACATTAAATTTGTAGAAACTATATGCCGTGATACAACAAGTTAGTTTTTTTTTGTTCTATAATAGCTTCAAAGCAATAGATTTCAACAACAAATGATGGTAATATCGCAGTGCCTTAATATATTTTTAATAAAAAAATTACTTGGAATTCGGACTTGGATCCTGGTTTCAAAAAGCATTGTTTAACAAAGTGAAATTTTTAAAACGAAGTGTATCTTTTTATGTTCTTCTATGTTTATTAATTTTTATGATCCAAATTACAATAAAATCAGTACTTTAAATATAGTAACATAATGTTATAAACGTATTTTTAATCTTGGAATTTTTAATTAAAAACGTTTATTTTTTTGTATTATAAAAATTGTATAATAAAAAAATTATAATTTTATCATAATAAAAATTTAAATTACTACATTTTAGATAACATTTATTTGATTCAAAGGGTTTCAATAACAAATTATAGTAATATCCCAGAGCCTTAATATATTTTTAATAAAAAAAATATTTAAAATTCGGACTTAGATCCTGGTTTAAAAAAATCAATATTTAACAAAGTGAAATTTTTAAAACGAAGTGTATTTTTTTATGTTTCTTAATTTTTATTATCCAAATTACAATAAAATCAGCATTTTAAATATAGTAACATAATGCTACGAACGTATTTTTAATCTTGGAATTTTTAATTAAAAATGTTTATTGAAAAATTTATAATTTTGTTACAATAAAATTTAAATTACTACATTTTAGACCCTTTTATTTTCCACATTTTTTTGCTAGTTTAATGCAACAAATTTCCCCAGTTACATTAGACTAAACTATTTCTTAAAGACAGTGATAGAAAGTGTAACTTAATTTTTACTTTTATAATAAACTTGTATACCATAACATCATATTAAACAGTTTCAGTTTTCCAATCCGGTATCAGCACGCTTGAAATCCAGCTCCCTAAAATCCTTTATAATTAAAAAAAATGTTAATTTAAAACACTTTTAATTTGAAATACAAAAAAAAAGGCCAAATCCTTTCCGTTTTTTTTCTTTTTCGGTTTTTAGTAGCTTACTGATGCAAGTGTGTATTAATCATGTTGTTGGAAAGTCACTTAGTACATCTTAATTTCCATTTAAAAGGGTGCTAATACTCTCCGTTTCTTATATATCTTCTTTGAAATAACAAAAATTTAACGGATGTACTAGAGAGAAGGATTGAAGTTGTTTTTTTTTGCTAGTCAATCAATACAGGAGAAACGTATAGAGTGGTTAAGACGTTTTTTAGGTAAGTGTATTCCTTTTTTTTACATATATATTCGTTCTGTAAACTCTCATTTTGAAATTGGCGGTGTATTATTTTCACTTGGTGTTTTTACCCCAAGACTTTCTTAAATAAGTACCTCTTAAAGTAATTGCTTCTCGATGCTCAAGACATATTACCCTATTCGAGCTTGAAAATTAAATTATTTTTTTAAAAGTACATTATAATTTTGTTTGAAACAATCATTTTATAATACTTCGGACATTTTAGAGAGGGGGGGGGACCCAACACACAAAATAGAATCTGCATTTAAAGAATACATAAACGGATTAATATTTATATAAAAAAAGTAAAAATTTAACTTTCGGTTTTGGTTAAAGTAGAAATATCTTTTTGCTAAATATTAAATTTGAAATACTTTCTTGAGCCTCTTTCAAATCGAATTATCTTTTAATAAAATCAGTATTATATTTTTTTATTGCAATAAGTTTTCAGATTTCAAAACATTTCAGTGTTACATGCCATTTAATTAAGGCGTTCATCAGTTTAACAAAGTGCCAAAACAAAAAATTACAATGTCTTTATTATTTAAACTAAACATTGATTAATAACAAAAAAAAATCTAATTACTGACTTAATAGTTTAAACCTTTCTAATAAATATCAATACTATATTGTGATACGTAATTGATTATATAAAAACATTCGGAAGAATATTTGATTTAGAGTATTCCAAAATATGGTACTCTCAATCAATTTATTTTCACGTGAATTTAAAGTGCATATAGTTAATGAAAGTTAGAGAAATGCTTACAATTATTGGTGAGAAATCAAAAATGAACGCTAAGATTTTATAATAAGATATTTTATACAAAAACTTTTTCATATATAAACGCATATAAAAATTTAATATTTTTGTATAATTTTTTTTTACAAATTATTTTTTTAAACTCGTTCAAACGTACAACCGCCTTTTTGGGGACTTTTCAATGATAGTTATAGATTGCTTACCAAAAATTTCGATTTTTCAAAAGTAATACATTTTTTTAGCTTTAGCTTTAGCAGCTTTTTATTACATTTGGAGTGAAAGTAATTAAATAATTTTTCATACTTTAATTATCAACTTAGTAATAGATTACTGCCTTGACTATTATATCACCAAAATACTTTGCCCTTATTAAATTCCTCGGCGTATGCTTACGAAGTGTTGTCCTGATTCAAAATAACCATTGCACTGTTATCACTGCATTATTATCACTGCATTATTATCACTGCCATCAAATATTATACATTTTATAACAACACATACAATTGCTGACCTAACAAAACAATACTGAACGAAATTTGATAATGCGAGTTCGTCAAAGATTTTAATCTTTTGAATCCTATTTCTATTACGTTTTTTTCATTTGTTTTATATATATATATATATATATATATATATATATATATATATATATATATATATATATATTGCTTTCTTTATTTTAATTTGAAATTTCGATTTCCTGGTTGGTTGTCAATCTAGAAATATAGGAATCGATGGCAATTAAACTCGTGTTCAACACAATAGAATTTCCCGATAACACATTCTTAACCTAGATAAGCGATATTGTTGATTATTCCTGATGAGGCTTTGTGGCCGTTCGCGAATCTTGTTTACTCTCACCTGTTGATTTGACATGAATATTGTTTTCAACGGGTTTACTGCAATACAAATATTTGAATAATAATAATACTGCTTAAATTTAAATACGAAAATTGACCATTCGCAGTCATTTTTGTTGGCATCAGACAGTATCTGGTTATATGCAAATATTTTACTTATGATTTCTGTGTCTAGATGGCGCTGTTTATTTCTTATATATACTTGTTGATTTACAAATAAAGTTCTTGTTCAGCTAATGTCTGCGTTATTAATCGATCCACATACAACATTATGGTAACGGAGTCCGTGGTTTTTGCATATAGAAAGAATTAAAAATGTTTAACGCAGATAGTAAAATATCACCGATAGTTCCTGCACTTATTGGAAACAATTATTTCATTTGGTCTGTGAAATTAGAAGCCGCTTTATCGATAAAAGGACTTTCCAACGTACTGCACGTGGCTGAACCTGCAGCAGACGATAAAAGTTATGCAGAATGGAACTCAAAGAACGCTGACGCCGTTTCTTACATCAAGTTGTCTTTATCTGATGAATACCTACTTCAGTATGCTCCTGAGCGGAATGCAAAAGAATTGTGGACAAAGATTAAAGACAATTGTACCGCTGGTATTGAAGATAGAAAAATTGACTCTAGTCAAGAATTAAAGAATTTGCAAATGGGTGAAACAGAATCCGCCAACGACTACGTAGCTAGAGCAAGAGGATTAGCTACGAAGTGCGCTAGTTTTGGACTGCAAATTACCAGTCGTGAACTAGTATTCCATGCTGTTCGTGGACTTAATGGAAAATATTCTAATATTCGAGAAATTCTCAAGACCCAAAGAGACAAGTCCATGGAAGATGTTTTAGAAGTAATGCGAGAAGAAGAACAACAGTTCCAGCGAGATTCCAACCCAAGCCGGAAAAGAACCGAAAATGCATTCGCCGTTAAGAATTTCGAAAAGACTTGCCATTTTTGTAAAAGAAAAGGACACTTGTGGAAAAGTTGTTACGCAAGAAAGAACCAACAGAAAAACCAACCTAAGAACTTGCGCCGGGATTCGAGAGGAGGTTCGAGTGAGCACACCGACCGGAGAAGTTCCAGTGGGGGAAACCGCCGCTCCAATTTCGCTCTGACGGCATCTAACGACCATGAAGAAACGGACAAAACTGAAGATATATGGCTCATAGATAGCGGTTGTAGCTGTCATATGGTAAATAATTTAAAATGGTTTAATGAATTTAATAGTTCTAATAGTGAAATACAGTTAGCTGGTATAGGTTCTACTATAAAATCGGAAGGTAGTGGTACTGTAAAAGCTAAGTTTAATAACAATGATTTAGATATACATGATGTGTTATATGTTCCTGAACTAAGATGTAATTTATTATCCTTAACTACTTTATTAGAAAAGGGTTACAAGATTGCTTCTGAGCATAATTGTATGTTAGTTATTGATAATCAAGGTAGACAAGCTTTAAAAGCAAATAAAGTTAATAAGCGTTTAGAAATAATTTTGGAACCTAATGTTGAAAAATATATTAAAGATGAATGTAATTATGTTAATGATAATTTAAGTAAATTGTGGCATGAAAGACTATGTCATTTGAATTATGATTATATGTGTAAAATGCTAATTGATGATAATCTTGCTATTAATACTTCTAATCTTAATGAAGTTGCTAAGTTTGATTGTGAAGTGTGTGATGTAAGTAAAATTACTTCCAAACCTCATAAATCTATTCAATATAAACAAAGTAAATGTGTTTTAGAATTAATTCATGTAGATTTGTGTGGTCCAATGCCTGAAAATTCGTTAAATGATTCTAAGTATTTTCTTGTTATAGTAGATGATTATTCTGGAATGTATTTTACATATTTCTTAAAACGTAAAAGTGAAGCTATTGATAAGATTAAATTATTCAAAGCAAAATACGAGAATTTGTTAAATAAACGTATCAAACGTTTCCGATCTGACAATGGAGGTGAATTCATTAATAATGAACTAAAATCTTATTTTGATGAATGTGGAATAACTCACGAAAAAACAGTTCCTTATAATCCTCCCAGCAATGGTAAAAGTGAAAGAGCTGTAAGAGTTCTTTTGGATCGTGCTAGAACATTAATTTACGGAAGTAAACTTTCTTTAACTTTCTGGGCTGAAGCCATTGCTTGTAGTACACATGTTACAAATTTAACCCCTAGAAAATCTAAACTTAAAACTCCGTATGAATTGTTTTTCAAAAGAAAGCCCAATATTTCATATTTGAAAGTGTTCGGTTATGTAGCTTATTACCACACACCAAAAGTATACCGCAACAAATTGCAAATCCCTGGTAAAACTGGTATTATGGTGGGATATTCTCGAGAAAGAAAAGCTTATCGAATTTTTAATGTTGAGGAAAATTGTGTGATAGAAGAACGCTCAGTAAAATTTAATGAAAATTTGAAAGGTTCGAATTTGTTGAAACGATCGTTTGATAATAATTGGGATATTGAGACGTATTTTAACGATGGGTTAATTCAATCCGAAGCCGAAAATTCGAAAAGTGATATTCAAAATCAACCACTTTTAGATTTAGATCTGGGTGAATATTCGACAGAAGCAAATATCCAAACACAGAAACGTGGTAGACCTATTGGTATGACTAAGCTTAAAAGTCAGGAATTGAATCGCGAACGTGTTTTAGAAGAAGAACGACAAATGTTAGAACAAGGTGTAAGGAGATCAGAAAGATTAAAAACGAACTTAACGTGTTTAGTTACTCAGGATATACCGAATAATTACGATGAAGCTATGTCCAATAAAAACTCAAATGATTGGCTTAAAGCAATGCAAGATGAGTTGAAATCATTAGAACAACATAACGTATGGGAAATAGTGGATAAACCGAATGACGTAAAAACTATTAAAAGTAAATGGGTTTATAACTTTAAACAAGATCAAAATTGTGCTAAGTATAAAGCGCGTCTTGTTGCAGCAGGATTTAATCAAATCAAAAATCTAGACTATGACGAATCGTATTCTCCCGTAGTAAATATAGAATCTTTTAGATTATTAGTCGCTTTAGCTGCAAAGCTTGATTTAGATATTCGATTTTTTGACGTTAAAACAGCTTATCTGTATAGTGATTTGAAGGAAACCGTGTATATGACTATTCCGCCAGGTTATGAAAATAATTTCGGAGAAAACAAACTTTGTAAACTTAAACGCAGTATTTACGGTTTACCGCAATCTGGTAGAAATTGGAATTTAAAACTCAAAACTGTGTTATTAGAAATCGGACTTAAACAACTCGCTTCTGATAATTGTATCTTTATTTTAGATGATCCGAACAATTTCTTTGCAATGTGTATATATGTAGACGATTTGGGTATTTTTAGCAGTAATCCAAAAATTGCAGATGAAATTATTCATAAATTAAGAGAACATTTTGATATTAATGAAACAACTAAAAAAGGTAAATTCTTGGGATTAGAAATACAAAAATTCAAAAATGGAATAGGATTATCTCAAAAAGAGTATATAGAAATTATTCTTGAAAAACATGGTATGAGTGAATGTAAACCTGTAAAACTCCCAATCTCTAAAAATGAGGACAAATGTTTAGACACTACGAACGAGCAGATTGATCAAACCAAGTATTTAGAATTAATAGGTGAACTTTCTTATCTTGCGAATCGCACACGTCCCGATCTAAGTTTTGTTGTAAGTTTTCTATCTCAGTATAATCAAAGACCAGAAAAGCGTCATTTTTTGTTACTTAAAAGGGTTTTAAGATATTTAAAAGGTACCAAAGATCGTATTTTATTTTACGACGACAATCTTGGGGATCTGAAGGTTAGTGCTGATTCAAGTTGGGGAAACGCCGAAGGAGGAAAGTCATTCTCTGGATCGGTTATTATGCTTGGTAATTCTTTATTAGTTTGGAAAGCAAACAAGCAAAAGTGTGTAGGTTTGTCAACATGTGAAGTTGAACTTTTTGCTATTGCAGATGCTACTAAGAATTTAATTTGGATATGTAATCTATTTGAAGAGTTAAAATGCTCTAAATATATTAATTTTCCAGTTATTGTTTATTGTGATAATAAAGCCGCCATAGATTGGTGCAAAGCTGCTAAATCTTCTGTAAGAACGAGACATGTATGTTTAGAATTTCATTTTATTAGAGATTTAATTGAAAGTAATAAGATTAAACTAGAACACTGCAAAACTAATGAAATGTTAGCAGATTTTTGTACGAAAGCTGTGTCGGAAGATAAATTGTTGTGGACTTTAAATGAAGTAAGTCTGTTAGAAAAAGGTATCAATCAAGATGATTGTTTATGTTAAATTTTGCATCTACCCAAGGGGGAGTTTGTTGGCATCAGACAGTATCTGGTTATATGCAAATATTTTACTTATGATTTCTGTGTCTAGATGGCGCTGTTTATTTCTTATATATACTTGTTGATTTACAAATAAAGTTCTTGTTCAGCTAATGTCTGCTTACGTTATTATTAATGTTCAGCTAACGTTATTAATCGATCCACATACAACAATTTTCTTTATTTCTTGAATATTGTCCGAAATAACAACTCACCGAATCGGATGTCTGTTTCTTTCGTTTTTGGAGCTTTTGAGAAGTTAAAAATGTAAGTATTATTATGTTTTAACAAAATCAAAGTGTATATTTTCGAAAAGCTATATACAGGTTGATCACAAATTTTTAGGCGATAGTCATTATTTTGCTGTTTAACTACACATAAGAAAATAGTATTTATGCTATTCTTTTACTATTTTATTTCTTACTACTAAAGCTACGTGATTCGTTAAAATATAAGCGAAGTAGTTGAGCCAAAAAGTTGTATTGTTAATACAATGCAACTAAATGTAATACAGCCGAACAATGACGATTTTCCATCAATTGGCGACCATTCTGTATTTCTTAACGTTCCATCTAACCAGGAAACAAACAAAAATTATATGAATTAAAATTTTTGATTATTAAATTATTTTAACCTCAAAGTTTTCAAAATTTCTAATTTATGTTTTTAAATTGCTTTCGAATTCGGATTGTAATATGATAAAAATGAAACATCTTATATTTTCATTCAAAAAAAATTATCAACCGTTTTAAATCATAGATAATAACCACTTTTTTCGGACACTCGTCGAAATATTTTGAGGTAGTTTTTTTATTTATAATTAACTGTAAACTAAAAATATATCATGGTTTGAAAATGTGTGTATGCTTTTACACTTTAAATTTAAACATTTCATATATATAATTGATTATATAGGTAGATAAGATAGATATATAATATAAGATAGATATATAAGATAAATAGATAAAATGTATAGATAAGATAGATAGATAAAATGAATACTCCCAATGCTAAGGTTGTGTTTAATTTTCTGCAGGTATTTTTTTATTGACTTCAATTTTTGAAAGACGCTTTAAAAATGACGTCACTTATGACGAGTGATTCTGTAAAAAGCAAAGAGGAATATTTTAATCTCGGTGTTTGACCTTTGGGTCTCTTTTGATGTATTACCATCGCTCACAGGTCAAAGATCAGGATCGCAGGAAACGGTCTTCTTCTGCTTCGATCAGGATATATTTTGAAATGAAATAACAAAAGACTAACATGAAATGTAAAACATTATTTTCCGAGAATTTTTGCTCAAGGAGGTAACTTCCGCGATTTGAGTTATTACCTCCTGGAAGTTCTTACCTGGAATCTTACCTGAGTAAGAAGAAAGTCTAGAAATATAGGTGTACCTGCAACAACCTCTATATATATAAACAGTCGAACGATGTCCCGAAATACCAACTATACTCGGGGACAACCTAAGTTGAACCTGAAGAGGAAGCTATGATATGTATAAATATTCAATTGCTTTAGGCTCAACTTAGGTTGTCCCCAAGTATAGAAAATTTACTTCTATTGTGGGGGTTTGTCAAAAAATAGTATAAATGGATATATATATATATATATATATATATATATATATATATATATATATATATATATATATATATATATATATATATATATATTATATATAATATATATATATATAATATATATATATATAATATATATATAATATATATATATATATAATATATATATATATAATATATATATATATAATATATATATAATATATATATATATATAATATATATATATATATAATATATATATAATATATATATAATATATATATATATATAATATATATATATATAATATATATATATATATAATATATATATATATATATATATATAATATATATATATATAATATATATATATATATAATATATATATATATATATATATATATATATATATATATATAAGATTGATATGATAGCTTGTTGTGATAGATAGATAAAATAGATAGATAATATTGATATGATAGATTGAAATGGTAGATTGATGTGATAGATTGATGTGATATATTGATATGATAGATTGAAATGGTAGATTGATATGATAGATAAAATAGATATATAAAATAGATAGATAATATTGATATGATAGTTTGATATGATTGATTGATAAGATAGATAGATAGATAAAATAGATAGATAATATTGATATGATAGATTGATAAGATAGATTAGATGGATAAATAAGACAGATAGATAGATAGGTAAGATATTTAACTCTTTGGACTTTTTAACTGATACTGATTTTTTGGACTCTTTAATTCCTCAAAATAACAACGTTAATTTTTTTTTCTCTGATCTTCAAATGAGTAGATTCAGGTACTCATATTTAAGTACCTTTTTTTTCAAAGTGTTGAATTGCATCTAGGAAGGAATGCGAAACTCAAAGAAATCTATTTTCAAAATAATAATAATAAAATAAAAACAAAACAAAATAAGTGCCCGATACAATAAATTGTTGAAAGAGAAACATACACCCATTGAGTTAAATCAAATTAAGCCAGAAGATTACACAAAAAACAACCACAACTATTGAAACAAAAAGGGAGGGTTTTTACTTTAGTTTATTTAAACAAATAAAGTTTTAATCACATCGACGCCTTCCACATACAAAAAGCGCAATTGCCGAAGTGCATTTCGGTAACTTTTTTCAACAAGGTGTCCAATTCCACAGCTTTTTGCGTGACTTCTCCCCCTTCGGTGCGCGAAGATCCCACTAATGGTCGAGCAGTCAAAGGGACTCTCACGCCGATGGTAATGATGATGGTAATGGTGATAGTAATGGCAGCTAACTACCCAGCGATTAGCATTTGGTAGCAGGCCGGTGAACTCGCATGGACTAGTTACCAGGTCCGTAGGGTATCGCTTGGATTGTATTTTTTTTGTATGATTGGAATTAAAATCTGTTCTCTTTTTAGTGTGGGGTGCAGCACGTGAACAGTTTTTAACAATGTTTCTCATTGTTTTGTTATTCTGTGTTGGATCATGATAAAGACGTTAGATAGTTGCGACAAGGGTGATGTGTGCGATACGAATTGATTGTTCTCTAACGGTTTCAGTGTTTTGATAGCTTATTGATAATTGATTGCACCAGCACCTGTTGTGTAGACAGGCTATACGGCGCGTGCTTTTTACATCACAAACTGAAGGCCGATTTTAGTTTCTGAGTGCTTGTGACCAATAAGAGTTACGATTTTGCCCCCTTGTTTTCAGTTTGGAACCTAAAAAGCTTGTGTTATAAGGCTTTCTATACAGTGGACGATGGGTGTACTCAATAAATGGTTTTGACAATTCATTTTCGAAACTAGCAAATTCCTTCTAATTTATTATTTTTATTTCAAATTTAGTTGTACATACTTATATGTATGAAGAGGCGATTAATACCATAGCTTGGTAATTGGATGATTGAGAATATTGTTTGATGGGAAATGTTTTTAAAATCTGCTACAAGGGGTATCGATATAGAAACATCATATTACGCTTTTAGAGTGATATATACCGACTCTACAACTCATTGACAAATAGCACAACACAATTAACATAAAGCAATGCACGTACGCTGCGTGTAGGTGGCTTGTGCGTTGGCGAGGTTTTTATTGCGGATCAGGTCCTATTTCTTTGATGACGTTTACGTGAAACTCTTCTGGCCGTGCTTTGCCACAGCAGTGTCTGATTCTTAAATATGTCTTTTTATGTTCCTTTGTACCTTGAGGTGCATTGAACATTTTTGTTATTTTATTTTTTTTAATTTACAATAAATCGAATTTAAAACTACTCTTCTTGTTACAATTTTAGTTGACATCTTAGGTGTTGGAAATAAATATTTAACTCTCTTGTAGTAAAAACAACCCTACAACTTCGATCTTAACTTTGTAGTTTGAACCGTTTCATTCAGATTTCAATCCAACGAAAGAGACAGCGTTAAAAAAGAAGTATCAATTTCTTGACCATAATAACAATTTTCAATTAACAAAGTTGCATCCAATCCGACGTTAATAAGCTTCTGAACGTAACTGGAGTATTACTTTGAAATGTTAAAAGTAAAATTTAAATATTGACAGACGAGACATATTTAAATCGAAATATGTCGGTTTTGCATCACTCTTCGAACTTGACAATTTTTAATACATTCCAATTTGAAGATGAATAAGGAACATTTTTTTACTCATAAATATAGCCTCTCTTCAAATTAAATATAAACATCTTGCTGCGAAACGCCGAATGTTAAGTCACGCTAAATCGGAAAGACAAAAATTAGAATCCAAATAATTTAATTTAAATTATTTGTTTGTTACAAATAAATAATTTAAATTATGTGTTTGTTTTTCAACATTATTCTTTAATTTGAAATTTTTTTAAGTGAATTATCAAATATTTTACAAAAATAGTAAATAGTTCATTTATATAATTAAAACAAAACATCGTTGATATAAAATCGGATAAGAAATTTAATTTAATGTGTTGCCTATCTTGCCTTTAAGCCACTACTCTGTTCCCCACATCAACTCCGTGGGCGAGTGGATTAAGGCGTCAGCTAATAATGCAAAGGGTCCCCGGTTCGAACCTTTGCGCGGACTAGACTAAAGAATAGTAAAAAGTAGTGATATTGCGATCGGAGGGTTGCCAACTTCGCTACCAAAATACTAGAATGTCGTCCAGAACATCCACAAAAATTAACGACGTGTATACGGGACTGGTGCACGATAAATCTGATCGGGGTCCAAAGTCCCGACGTCTATTGAAGGCGTTGGGTGCCAGCTCAGGTGTTGTCCCCTTCATCTGACCATGGTTCAAAAATACGAGGCATCGTTCCCGGGTCTTTCCTTCGAGATAGGCCCCGAACCGTCGCCAATAGCCCACTGTACAGCTCTAGCGCGACGTTAATTAACCAAACCAAACCCCGCATCAATTCCTACATATTTAGCGTAACTTTCAGCACCACAAAACTCGTTGATTACTTGCTTTGAAACAATGTATCCCATTAATTGCACCAGCCAATCATTAACTTCCCGGTACTTATCCAACTACCGACAAACTGACTTGCAAAATATTTACCAACTTAATAGTTAATAAACTACTATTTAACTCTTAATTATACCAATAATCCCGTTACTCACTTTATTTCTTGACTGAAAAGGAAGAATAAATTACAAGATAGGAACACATTTCGAAGCAGTTAAATATCAATATTCTCATTTCCCACAACCATCCATTAAACGATTCAACGTTAAATGATCTAAACACAAAAAAGAAACTTCCACGGAGATTTCAAGTTGGCCCTAAAACTGTTTGATATCCCCTTAACGCGTCATCGGCTGACGCAATTACTAAGATACTTTGTTCCAAAATGTTGACACAAAAGGGCGCCACCGGACCAACACTAAATGCTTTATCGGGGCTTCGGAGATCCGATGGACCGTGATCGGCGCCTTTGTGTTTCAGTTCTCCCATGATGTTGTTGTTTTCGGCGATTTGGGTTTTTTTTCCCTTGTGGTGGTCGCTATTTACAAAAAAACCAGCAACAAAAAACAGTTCTGTTGAATTGCCTTTATTTTAATAGAGATGTATAGAGTTGAGTTTGTTAAATTATTCAAGTTTTTGCTAGTTAACATTTGCAGCAGTTGCGAGATGCTCTTGAAGTAGCTAAGCGATTTTATTTTTGGGGTAAGGCTGCAATTGAGCCAAAGTGTTTTTATTTACTCAATGCTGTAGTTAACTATGTTTTTCTCTCACTTCACCATCACTAAAACATTTTTTTTAACACTAGCAAAAAGATCCATTTATCGCACGTGGATAATTAATCTTCTGAGGAGTTAGGAAAATGTTAAAATTAAAAAGTTGATTTCCCTGCCAAATAGTTTACTTTGTTTCCACTACATGTAATTAAATTAGATTTTAATTAGTTTAATATATATACGTGTTTAAAAATACATTAGATATCTAGGTTTCGAAATCAGTTCAACATATAATATTTTTACGAAGGAAAAAAATAAATAATGAGGAGGAAAACGATGCGCTGTATAAATTAAATAATATACCTACATATTAACGGATCTGGATAGAGCTGGATGTCTTAAGTCGTCCATGGATTTTCAGTTTTTCTAGCAATACACATAAACTTTAAATTCATAAAAATATTTGAGGTTGAAATAATTTTCAAATCTAAAACGTTGATATATATATATATATATATATATATATATATATATATATATATATATATATATATATATATATATATATATATCCATCCATGGACGACTTAAGTCATCCAGCTCCGTTAGAGGGTTAATATATAGGTATAGTCTAATTTATACAGCGCATCGTTTTCATCCTCATTATTTTTTTCCTTCGTAAAAATATTCTATGTTGAACTGTTTTTGAAACCTAGAGATCTAGGGTATTTTTAAGCACCTATATATATTAAACTAATTAAAATTTCGCTATTTTCCTTTAACTATTGCATTTTCAGATTTTAAGACAAAGTATGGACTCTTCAACCTTAAAAAAATTATATAAAAATAATAGATTCCATAAGTGGTACAATTTTAATTACTTATTTCTTATGAATTTCACTTATCATAATTCTACGAAAGTTTTTTATTTGCGTGATTGATTTTGAATCAAATTTATGTCACGAATAAAAAATTTAAACTCTTCTTTTTTTATTGCTTTTTGAAGCACAATTAGATGCTTCAAAACCGAGAAAATATTTCAATGTTTATCAAATAAAAAATATTTTCACTCTTTTCTACTCTGCTATAGGGATAGTCCACCAACTCTAAAGCGTTTTTTATTTGTAAAGTTATTTGCGCTGAATGGGAGTTTGAATTGTTTTTTTTCGGTATGTAAACTTTTGTTTTTTTAATATTAACTAGAAATATATTCACAATTTAAATGTTACCATCACCCTCCCCATAACCCGAATCCTCTCTCGGTGAATTACGAGAAGTGATTTTTGCATTATTTTAAAATTATGATATTTATGCTATTTAAAAAAAACCACGACATTTTATTGTTAAACACTTTAAAATAACTAACTCTGTTGTCAACGTATCTTCAAATCTTGCAATAGGACCTTCTTTAAATGTCATATCGGCATGAAATTTGGCCTATTCACGTAATCCCGATAGCAATACAATTCCCAATGACAATATGATATTTATTCTTAAAATTGGTAATTATCAAATTTGTACTAAAACCAAGGGATTACTGGTAAAACATCACTACAAACTCGTTATCTAGTGCGCGCGCAAGGTGCAAATTGGATTCTTATGGTGTTGTTGCTCAAATAATTGCAGACGAATTCCGAGTTCGTTATCCATAATAGCACCCGCCGCCAATAGCCCACTATTCAGCTCTAGTGCGACGTTAAATCAATCAATCAAACAATTAACAATAATAACGCGAACCGTGCGATTTGGTTTGTTTGGTTTGGTTAATTAACGTCGCACTAGAGCTGCACCTTGGGCTATTGGCGACGGTTCGGGGCCTATCTCGAAGGAAAGACCCGGGAATGATGCCTTGTATTTTTTAACTATTGTCAGATGACGAGGACAACACCTGGGATGGAACCCGACGCAACCTCAATAGGCATCAGGACATTGGACCCCGATCAGACAGTCCCGTATACACGCCAGTATAATTTGTTGGATGTTCTGGACTACTTTCTAGTCTTTTTGTAGCGAAGCTGGCAACCCTCCGATCGCAAGATCACTACTTTTTTACTTTTCTTTGTCGAGTTCATCGCACGGGTTCAAACCACCAATCCTGTGACTACCAGCTGAACGCCTTTATCCACTGGGCAACTGGGGCTCCTCGCGCACCCTGCGAAACTGCATTCTTGAGTAATTGAGTATTTTTGAATGATAAATAAAATCGGAGTTTTTAAGAAAAATTAGGTGCACTGTGCACACGCGAATTTCGAACCCTGAACTGTTTAAATAAATTATATTTAAAATACTCTTATCCGTTTACAACTCGGTGATCGCAACTTAATTGGCAATAACATTCAACTAAAATAACTATCATTAAATACTTTTAAAACTGAAATGTATCAATATTCCAACCTATACGAGACATTTTATATAAAGTCCAATCTATCCACATTAACTAAACTTGCATCAAATATTAATAACGCGATCCACAGGCGTTACATAGACACTAATACCACTACAATGTATCCCCCCTTCAAAGTGCTACATTTAACTGAAATTCACAAGGGTATGGTTGATTATATATTTTCACTTATGGCCGCGTCCGCACTTAATAATATTCCCTTAAAACTATTCATTTAATTATGTCCCCCCCATGCGCCTTAACTGGTTTTAATGAAATAGCACACGGCGTGCAATAACTTAACGCGTCGCTAAACCGATTCTTGTTCAGAAGCTGCTGCGAATCCGGCCTGTGCCCCTAACAAAGGCTGTGTAGCTTTAGAATGCTTGGTTATAGGAAATTTATATATTCCGGATTATATTAGTGGAAATGTGTAGTTTCAGTAATTGTGTTGCATCTTTTACTGGGAATTTGTTTCTTGTACGATGGGAATTTCTGAATATTTTTATAGATGTATCCCGTTTTAGATAGAAGCGGTTGATTGAATTGAATAGAACATTTGATAAAGAATATCCGATTTTCCGATTTAAATGTGTTATTAGAAAAACGCCTTCCAGCGTGAATCGAGAAAACCAATAATTGTGGAGTTTTTGTTACCCTAAAGAAAATATCGATTTTTCTTTTTTTAGAATTTTAATATGTATGAATGTTTATACGTGTATAGATTCGAGAGTTCCTGTTGTTTTTAAACTAACCTGCTTTCAGTTGAAAGCAGGTTAGTGGATTTTCAGAAATTTGTGCAATTTTAATGAAAAATATAGCACAGTTTTATGTGTTACGGTAAGGTATGGGGTCTGAGGGAAGTGAAATCGAAAACTGAACAGGGGCTGATGTTTAATCTGTTGTGTGCTCAATTTTTTGTTAGGTTAATTAACGGCGATCTAGAGCTGCACAGTGGCCTATCTCAGTGGAATGACCCGCCAACAATGCCTCGTATATTTTAACCATGGTCAGATGACGAGGGCAACACCTGAGCTGGCACCCACGCCTTCAACAGGATTTTGGACCCCGGTCCGATTTATGGTGCACCAGTCCCGTTTATATAATTTGTTTGCATGTTGTGGAAGACTTTCTAGTATTTTTGTAGCGAAGCTGGCAACCCTCCGATCGCAAGATCACTACTTTGTTTTACTTTTCTTTGTCGAGTTCATCGCACAGGCTTGAACTAGCAATCATGTGACTACCAGCTGAACGCTTTTATCCACTAGGCAACTGGAGGTTGTTAGTTTTTAATTTAGCAATGCGCTTCGCCCCCTGCTGTTATTCCGGTTAATAACATTCACCAAAAAATTTAACTTGTTGCTCACATTTTTCCACGTCTAAGATCCGGTTTAATAAATGGCGGGTAAACAAAACTATATTGTCTCAACAATGTATATTGTAAAACAATCCCTATCCATGCTAATAAATGCCGGGTAAACAAAATTACAACCTTTATTCAAAAATAAAAATATTTTGAAATCGGAGAAATGGTTAAAAAAATCCTGTTAATCGATATTTACGGATATGTAACAGCCGGATAACCGATTTTTTTTTAATTACAAAAGAGGATTTTTTTTTATATATAACAAAAAAAACGAATTTTTGAAATTGGACAATATTTTTTTCTCAAACTGTCCGGTTAACTGAAAATTTGATAGTTAAATGCCGGATAACCGAATATTTTTTTCAAAAGTTGCCCAAGTGAGACATCCCCTATTTTAATAAAAATAAATTTCCTACTACCTGAAATAAAACAGAAATCTTGCGCGAACAAATAAATTAAAAAAAATACATACCAGTCAAATTGATAACATCTCACCTTTTGGCGGTTTTGGTTGGCGGGATTTTCAGTCAGTTAAAAAACAAATGAATTTCTTTCTACTTGAACGATAAAAGTCTTGAAACTATGAAAATAGCCATCCATCGAAAATACACTTTGTCCTCAGGAAGGTATTTTAATGTTGCCATTCCTCCGACGAAATCCATAAAAATATTTAATATCTTGATAATATCAACGTACAACGAAGAACAAGTTAGTTTATCTTTTAAAAAAAAATGTCAAATATGAGGAGGGAGAGGTCTTCAAATATATAATGTACTAGTTTGTAGTCCTTTTCGGTGATTTACCGTCCTCTTCTATCACGACTCATTGAAATATTTTCACTAATATATTCTGAATGAGTAAAAGCTTGGAAAAAATAATCTGTAAATTCGCCATTTGAGGTATTCTTAATGCCAATGTCCTATTGCGAAACAGTGCAATCCACTCTTTTTGACACTGCGTAGCTTATTTATTGCCATTGAATATTAAGATACGAGTTCGGGTAGATGGATCTAAATGCTTTTTGTGCTGGTTTTTTTTCTTCTGTGACGTGGAAAAGGGCTTTTTTATTGTATTTTAGAATCAATTGAGGTACTACAGTTGAACGAGTTTCGGTAAAGGTGAAACAAACGCTCATGCAGAACTAAACATTCAAGTTTCAATTAAGAGAACTGTGTTATAGATATAACAAAGCTCCTTTTTCCGTTTAGTATTTTTAAAAAGGTGTGTCTTAAAATTTCAATCTTTTTTTTTAAATGTGAACCTTAATTATTAAAAAAAATTATCTATTTTGAGTTCTCAACACATAAATATAGTGTTACATGGATGAACCCTAATTCATTGGTTTACGGGAATCTGCAGTATACGTGACTGCAAGTGAATGAGATATGAAATATCGTTTCGGAAATCGAAATATTTCTATCGGTAAGTACACTTTATTGGCTTAATTTTGTGTTTTAAAAAATTTCAACTCTATTAAAATTTATAATCGATTAATCTATTTAAAAATATGCTTATTTATTTAAAAAATTTGAATATTTTTATTTATGAATTTTTTATTTTTTATCAATATATTATTTTTTTGTTACATCTTTTAAATAATACCAATATATATTTTGTTTAATTTGCTTTTAAATAAAAGGATACTTCTTTAAGGAAGCTGCTCTAATATGCATACAACGTCAATGTATTTTGAATAATTAGATTTTACGTAAATAATGTCCTTATCTTGCGTGTATTTTGTATACAATTTTTAGTATACAAGCACAATTAATTTTATAAAAAAAAATATCACTCCAAGGAATTCATTTTGTTTTATGATCTGAGTAAATAGTATGGAGGATGTTTGACTCGGAAAGTTCCAATTGCGACCTACGGCAACCTTTTGTCTGGGCGATAAATAATTGTGTTCTTTTTTGAGAATATGGTAACCCGGCTCCCTTCGGCCGCAATTGGGATATTGCCGTTGAACTAGGCCATTAGATTTAAAATGAATACACCGCCAAAATTTATTTTTAATATTTTCAATACTGTAAACAAGATATTTGTTAGAAGTATTCTATATTACACGGCAATTACCATCACCCATTTGTGACAATCTGTGTTTTCAATTTGTTTGAAATCATTTCTAAATTCGAAATAATTAATAAATTTACTATTTAAAAGGTTCTTGCTTTTAAAATTCATCGACCATTTTCAAATTCCCCCTCCAGAACAAATCCGATTTATCAAATGAATACGAGCCAATATTCCCGAAATATCCGACTAGGCATGTTCCTCCACTTTCATAAGTCCCAGTTCTGGGAGCACCCATAACAAAAGAGCGTAAACAACAATCCCTTGAGACGCGGATGTTTATTGGAGGAGCCGATCTTGTATCCAACCAATCATCTTAAATCACGCAACTATGTATCACAAAGGAGTTCGAAGAATACACCCTAGTTCTCCGAGATCAATCAGGTAATCTGAAGACGGTCATTTTGTATTGCAACAAAGTAGCAGGGGCGAAATTGCCCGGACCTTCAAATAAAGACATGGGAATATCAAAGTGGGAATTTTTTTCTTCGGTGTGTTGAGGGAATATTCCGTATCGAATACTTTGCTTTAGTGACACGATAGTTCTTTCGAAGTGGCTTCTCTTCTGGCTTGATTGAAATGTGTTCTTGGAAACGGTAAACATTCTGAATTCCCACTTTTCTGTTCTTTGGTATATGGTTTGTTTGTATTAAATATTTGGTATGGTCATTAGGAGAAATCTAGAATTGTACTTACTTCTAATTTTCACTTCTCGACTTATGATATTAATTAGTTTAATGGCATTTTACCGAAATGCTATGTTATAAATGAGATAATGTGGACATAAAATAAAAGAGAGAAAAATACCGCTTTATCTACTTTTTGCTGTAAAAAGAAGAAATCGTACTACATATGCACATTTTAAAATTAAGTATCCTTCTGGGTCAATAACTATCATAGGTTTATACGGCTAAAAATGTATATCAAGCTACCAATAATCTTTATTTTAATACGCTCATGATTCTCATATTTTTTATCTAAAATGACATATTTTAGTAATTTTCTATATAATTACTCATTATACATTAATACATATATTATTAAACACATATATTATCGTTTTTATTATTTGTTATTTTAAGTGTAGTATTGCTATGTTTTAGTATTATTGAATTATTGATATTTTTAATGTTATTCATTTGAATTATTAAATAATCTATGTATGCTTTGCAAATTATCATACATTTATTACGTATGTTATACAATTCAACTGTATACAACATTATATAGTAGTATTTCACACTACTACCATTGCTTATAATAAGATTTAGAATTACTTGTTAAGATTTAGTAAGATTTAGTATTTTAGTATTTATTTCATAATAATAATAATTAGAAATGTATTGTTACACATTTCAAATATGCACACTAATAGTATTCCAACCTATATTATTATTGCAACACTATTGTTACTCTTAATTAATATTATTATTTTTTGCAAAACTTAATTTTTATTATTATTTTTAATGCAACACCTATTATTACTTCACTTCATTATACTGATACAATTAAATTATTTAACAAATACTATTATTCAATTATAATATATGTGTCCTACTCCAAAATTTTTTCTCGGATATGTCATATGTTATTATGTAATGATATTTATACATATCGTATGAAATATCATTTTCTCTCTTTCTTTCTCTTTTAAACATAATCTCACACACAATTGTCATAAATTTACAAATTATGATTATTCTGCATTTAAAACTGTTTTCAAACATGATCAGGATGTCCATCTACATTAAAACTTCACCAGAATTATCCGACAACTCTTCTATTTTCCAGTACCGAAAATACCCTGCGCTTTTGTATCCTTTTCACTCCAGTGCCCCAAATCAACTTTTCCGACGTTTCCTCTATCTCGTCCACATTCCCCTTCGACCTGCGACATAACCGAAAGCTACTGCGATTTCCTTTTTCTTTTTTAAAAAAAAATACAGAACCATGGTCTCGAGTTCTTTTGGTGGAAAGTTCTGTCTCGCTTCGTTGAAGCCAAAGAGAAGAATTTCACGGTCTTGACCTTCAAGTGATCAATGGAGATTTGTTGTCAAACGCTCCTCACTTCCATTGACCTTTTGTGCACGATTCGTTCGGATTGCGAATTCTCGACTGTTCTAATTTAGTTTCATTTTCGGAAAGAGTAAATCAGGTGGACGGAGCATCCATTCATAACTCCGAAAATTTGAACTTGTGGAACTTTGGATTGTAGACAGTGTTCCTTAGTAACGAATCGTGCTGGAAGGCAGGGACACCGCACCAAGGGAAGTTGTAGGGGTTGGTCTCTCTCTCTCTCTCTCTCTCTCTCTTTCTTTCTCTCTCTCTCTTTCTCTCTGTCTTTTTCTTTCTCTCTCTTTCTCTCTCTCTGTTTCTTTCTCTTTTTTTCTCTTTCTTTCTCTTTTTTTTCACTCTTTCTTTCTTTGTTTTCCTTTCTTACTTTCTCTTTTTCAAATTTATTTATCTCTTTCTTCTTCTCTTTCTCTCTCTTCCTTTCTATCACTTTCTTTCTCTTCATTTCTCTCTCTGACTCCCCCCCCCCCCCCTTTCCCAATAATTTTCCTACTCGACAAATATCACAGTGTCAGTTACGGCTCTTTTTAAATAGATTTCAGTATTGAAAAGTTATTCAAATAAAAGGTTGTATCTCAAGAACCGGAGACGAGTTCCATTATTATTAAATGAACTTCAACTTGCGAAATAATACGTTGATTGTCTGACTTAGATAATTTAGAACTTCATCCGAATTTTCAGTTCCCCCTCCCCCCCCCCCTCCCCCCCCCCTCCCCCCCCCCTCCCCCCCCCCCCCCCCCCCTCTCGTACTCCTCTAGCGACGGCCCTATTCGAAGGTTGCTTTGCTTGTCGCTTTTAAATCTGATGGATAGTTTAGTTTATATTAAAGATTTAAAGATTGTCTTTTGCATTCTCTTTTTAAAAGGCTTTGGTTGTACTCAAATATATATATATATATATATATATATATATATATATATATATATATATATATATATATATATATATATATATATATATATATATATATATATATATATATATATCCCTGATTAAAAAAAAATTAGTATGTATTTTTCAAAAAAATTGTTGCAGTAAGAAATATTGCTTCATGATATGAAGCTGGACGTTAAATCAGTATAGTTTTAGTTACTAATATTGCCACTGTTTTGAAGTGTTAACACTCCGTTTATATAAGTTTATTTTAATCAAAATACGCACTTTTTCATTCAGACAACAACAACAACAACAAAGTTTAAATAAAATAGTTTGAGTTATTTGGTTCCGCAATTTCTTTAAGGTATACGGATAACGAACATATACTTCAAAGTGAGATTTTAAAATGAAGAACAAGCAACAAAAGGAGCTCCATCCAAAAACATAGCAGGGATCAAGTTGAATTAATAAGTTGCAAATGACGTGTAAATTTGCCAGGATCAGTACGTACTTCGCACCTGACTAGAATACCATTCGGACATTTAGATACCACGTGACTGGTGCTTTTTTACAGTTTTACACCCCCTTTATAACTGTCTTAGAATAGAAGGTCGAACTTTAACTGCCGACCTTCAACATGATTGAGTACTTGAACTTCACACTATCAAAACTTGAAAACTCAGAGGTCTCTTAGCATGTGCATTTATCGTCTGGTATCTATGCTTCTACCATTAATACCTTACAGTGATAACAACCTATCTTCTTCTGGACATTTTGAAAAATGTTTTTAAAAGCATTGGATTAGCAAATTTTGTTCTTGGTATTTTAGGTTTAAAATGTTCTTTTATTTAAAAGTCAAATAGAGCCGGCGTTGTTGAAACTTATTTTGTTTAAAACTCGGTTAATTTGCGTTGAACGCTTCAATTATTCTGCATAAGAATAATTCTTCCTGTTTTAACTCTTCGAATTTTCTTTCGTTCGATCATGCTTTCTATCACTAATACGTAAAAAAAAAGTTTAGTAAAATATTTTTATTAAAAATAACTAACAACTTTAGTATACCAATAGCAAAGTTAAATCTTGAGTTTTAACCTTAATTCTTTATAGAACACTAGTTCAAGTGGAACGGCGGCCATTTTATGTCGTTTCGTTGCCAAAAATAAATTTACATTTTATAAAACATTTTAATAATTATTACTATGAAAAGATGCGGATCTTTCCGTATAAGAAGTCCTACTTGACAAGTTATGGGAAGTCGCTGAACTTGAACAGAATACAAACATCGAAAAATCTTCATAAAACCAAAGGAATCCGCCATTTTTTTTATGCCTCATACTATGATAACTTTCTAGAACTCTGTGCAAAGTATTGGGAATCTGTGTTAGGGTAGCACACACAAAAAAATCCGCATCTCAGAGTAATAAATGCCCCCTAAGGGGTATTCCATTTTTTTTTTCTTTGCCATTTTTTATGCTAAACATCCCTGCTGCTCTTCCAAAGGGAAGAATCCAAGAAACTCGTTCTGAATCAGTGGGTAAAAGGTACGTACCGGCTTCGGTCACAGTTACCAAACTGGTAGACGAATCCTACACATCAATCATCCAATGACATTGCTGTTTTTGATTTCTTCCCTTCCCTATTTTTTTTAAAATATGTATTTATTTTTATTTCTTTGGTCTTGCTTTCTTTTTTTTTTTTCTCGTTCTATAAGCTGACTGATTGCGAAGGATAGGGATGAAAAAAAGGTAGGGGATGCCACGTAAACAGTGCGGTAATAGAGACCGAAGTAAGATGAAGAATGGGAATGCATTTGTAATCGGAAAACGATGGGAATTTGAAAGTGGAAAAGTAGGCTTTGTTGGATGTTTACAGTTCACAAGGTTTAAACGTGGTTTCTTGTTTTACTAGGTTATCGGGGTGATCTTGCGTTTGAACTTTTCCCCGTTGAGATTTAGTTACTGTAATTTTGAGGGTGAGTTATCTGCAAAAATATGTCGCGGGTTGGTAGTCTTGTCGCTAACACTCCAGCTGGCATTTACCTCACTCTCGCTTTTGAAATTACTCGTCAAGGCTACTTTCGTCATATTTGACAACAGTTTCGTCATTTTATCACGTGACTTTTGACAAAACAGGGATCCTCAAATTTGTAACGAAAGTAATTTACTCGGATTAATTTGCGACCCTTTTCAGGAGCATTAACTCATAATTGTTTCTTGTATGTATATAGCCTCATTTTTGACGAAATAAACAAGACTTACAAAACGACCCTACGATATAACGAATGTTACTTATGGTTACAACCATCACCTTGCGCTTCGTTATAACGATCACTCGTACTTTGTTGCAACGACCTTTCGTTATAACAACATTTCGTTACAACGACCTTTCTTTACAACTACATTTCGTTACAACGGCCTTTCGTTATAACGACATTTCGTTGCAACGACCTTTCTTTACAACTACATTTTGTTATAACAACATTTCGTTATAACGACATTTCGTCACAACGACATTTCGTTACAACTACATTTCGTTACAACGACCTTTCGTTACAACGACCTTTCGTTACAACTACATTTTGTTGCAACGACATTTCGTTACAACGACATTTTGTTACAACGACATTTCGTTACAACGACATTTCGTGAGAGCTACTTGTACTTGTTTGCATCTTCTCGAACCAAAAGCACGTAGAACATTTAATTTTTTTTCTCTTGATCTGTTGTGTTTTGTAACTGTCTTAAAAATTGCATGGTTCCTGCAAAAGACCAGTGATTATCTAATACCTTCATGCAATTTAAAATGATGTGAACTTGTTTCATATGACACTGGTCCAGAATTCGCAATTTACGGTCGTTAGTTTGTCGTATTTCGCACCAAAAAATTTCATTTTAACGACAGTAATTTTACACCCAGTCGTCATTTTTGACACCTAACATTTTATAAAAATTTTTAGTTTGAACAGTCGTATTTTTTCATCCATTTCGTCTAACGTTGATTCTCAATAATTGATGTAATACTTTTCAGTAAATTTCGTTAGTAAGACGATGATATTTTTAGTGTACAAATGGAAACATGCTTCTAACGTTATGCAAAAGAAGCTTTAAAGATTACAATAATATCGCAACTGTTAGCAGCCCTGCTTAAGCAATTTGAATTATTTTAAAATTACGCCTAAGCCAGAACATTTTGGCAACTAAAAAAGAATTTCTATGTGCCAATGGCGCCTAATTTTTATCTCTTAATTTCAAAGCCTACACTGGTCCATGATGTGCTTTGTAAAGTGCTCGGCCCTGCCTACACTATCTTAAGTGTCAATAATTATTAAGTCATTTTATTATGATATTAATAAAAACAAAGATAGTTTTACCTTAACAAATTGGTGATGGTAGTTTTTTTCAGCATGTAGAAGTACATTTTTACATTTGTAAGAAATAATTATTCACAGAGGCTCTTATGTGAACATTTGTCGTTTATCTGTATTTGTTGGTATTTAGAAATATAAAGTATCTTAATTTAGAGTTTACTACATTTTTAATTTATAAATAATTACAGCAAGAGAGCAGACTAGAAAATGTTACAAAATATTTTAGTATAGCAAATATTTTATAAAATTGCGCAGCTATTTATAATATTGCATAAATTTATAAAATTGTATAAATTTTATAAAATATTTAATATACCAAATCAAAATTGCCACAAAAATTTATTTCATTTCAAACACATTACAATCATTTCGATCTGAAGGGAACTTTAAAAAGAACTGCATCTATTTTTCTCTTACTAAACAATTTTCGCCGTAGGGCTATTACAATAAATTAACTAACTATTAAAATAAAGCAACTTACGAATCTCTTAACTTTTTAGAAATTTACACTATGATTATGTAGACACCAGCCTTCCCCTGCCATTATTGCTTAGATTACGTATTCTGCACGGAGATTCAAATGAAAAGCAATGCATTGCATTAGCGAATCGATTACAATTGGAAATGAATGTAAACTATCGATGTTTGCAGTTTAATTAGGACCTATCCCATGCTCGTGATTGATCAGTTATTAGTCAGATTTGCCTCCCCTGTGGTTTAGGCATACACCCGCAATTAAGTACTAATAGTTGTCAAGAACTTACCACAACATGGCGGTGTCTGAGCTAGAGTCGGAATCCTGGAAGTTTTCTAGAGCTGGAAATCTGTTGATTTGGGACATATTTCTGTAGTTGGATGTAGCGTTTGGGAGTTATAATATATATTCATTTATTTGATTTTAAAATTAAGTTTAACCTAATCTCCGGAATTTGAAATATCCTCAATAGACTGGTTGGAGCCGTATAGGCTGGTGCCGGATTAATATGTCGTGAGCAAAATGTCCTTACCTTGATTGAGGTGTGGAAGTTCGGAAAGTGGTATGCCAAATCAGGTTGTTTGACCAACGTTCTAAATCACGAGTCAATGTTCTCGAATCTTTCCTTCGTGTTAAATACCGAACCGTCGTCACACTGTACAAGGTGTATAAGAATTATATTTACAACTTTGGCTCGCAATAGCGCATTTGGCTATTGTGGTCCATTACGTAGCCAAGTTGGCCCGCTAGTTGTAAAGATATTATCATACACCCTGTATATCATTATTACATTGCAAAGTTGTTTACATTGATCAGTAATTTTTCTGTTTAATACAATTTTTATAATTAAAGAAGAAAAGGTAAATTACATTTAAGGAAATAATTTTTAGTTGTATCTCAAGCCTCATATTTTGAAAATTTTGTAAATGGAGTGAATTTAAAAAAAATTGTGGACATAAATGTGAATTTTCATTCCTTTATCCTTTCTTCAAGATCAAAATTTTTCCCTTTTTTTTTTAAAAAAAAGTATTTTAAGTTAAAAATTGTAGATCCAAATCAACTGGTCCACCTGACTCTGACCTGTTTCAATTATTTGAATTGAACTATGCTAGTGTGTGTACCTTTTAATATTCTGCCAGCATAAAAGTATCGTGAAAATGGCTTGTTACCAATATAATCCGTCATTGCGGTCTCTTAAATGCCCTTTGTGTTATAGCAAATCCATTTTGTCAGCAGCTGGCCTATTTAATCCGTACCGATCGATCATGAACGATCCACATATATTCGAACTTCAGCTGCTGTTTTTACCTTGTTACCACGATCTTCCTTTCTTCTGGCCAATGTATCATCGTAAAACAGTATGATTATTGGTGTGTACTGTGTATCCATTGGAATAGCTATGAATTAACTGATCGAAGAAGTTATACGATGGGAAAATATGTTTGGTATTACAGAAAATACATGTTCTTGTCATAAGGTTTATTCAAACTATTGAAATTAGTCAATGTTGTAATTAAATGAAAAAAATAATGGTATTTTTACTATTTGGTTGATTGAAGTGCTTATCAGTTCTATAGCTAGCATAAAGCGTTGATACCTGAATATCATCAAAATGTGGACTCTCATCGTTTTATCCCTCGAACCTGCAAATATCAAAGAAGTTTTCTACAATCAGGGTTCGAAATTAACGGTCGTTAGTTGTATTTTGCGCCTAAAATTTTCAATTTGACAATCGTAAATTTACACTCAGTCGCCATTTTTGACAGCAAACTTGTTATAACCGTTTTAGTTTGAACAGCTGTATTTTTACACACAGTCGTTGCCTAACGTTGATTTTCAATAATCGCTCTCATACTTATCAGTAATTTTGTCAGTAAGACAGTGATATTTTTAAAGTACAAATGGAAACATGCTTCAAATGTTATGCAAAGCAAGCTTTAACGATTACGAAAATATCGTAACAGTTGTCAACTCTGCTTAAACAATTTTAATTATTTTAAAATTACGCCCAAGCAGAACATTTTGGCAACTAAACAAAAAATTGCTATTTGCCAATAACACCTAACTTTTATCTCCGAATTTCGAACCCTATTAACAATAGAATATAAGTTATTATTAGCTAAATCCAATATTTATTGGAAGTTTTCTTAAAATAAAGCAATACAAGCTTGCTTCAATTTTCAATGGAGCGAAGACAGGAGCTAAAAAATCGCTATATCATAAATACTAATACTATATGGCAACAGTTTTTAACTCCATACAAGAGAAGCCGAACGAATGCTGTGTTTTTGCGTTCCATGACAGCCATTTATTTCGGAAACCCGATCATTCTTTATACCCGTCCCGACTGACGCATTCTGCAGAAAGGGCAACATGTCTGCTGCGTTTTGAATTATTTTGCATTTAATAGGTACATCCTTTACCCATTGTTAGACGGAAAGTATTTTAGAACCTCTGTTCTTTCGCATACAAACTTTGCTTCCCGAAGAATATGGATATGTTTATGCACCAGGTGTATTTGTTTTTAACGGAATTTTATAAGATGATTATACTGCACGGAACCGGAGGTCGTGTAAGCAATTGATATCTTCTCGCTGCTGCCTCTTAAATACATTTTACATTTCTTGAAGCAAGGCGACTTTTGTGTATATCGTTGGGATGTCTAAATTAATGCGGACTTGGATTGATAAATATTTAGGCGATGTGGTATTTGGGACTGACGTTTGAACTCTTGAGGTCTTATTGAGTGGGTTTTTCTCGGTATTTCAATGTTTTCTTGCGATAAAATTTCACATTCGGGGGCTGTTTTTGTTCTGTATAATTCAGCGTTTATTCTTCTTTTGTTTTTGCGAAATAGGCAACTTTCTATTGTTTTGGAATATACAATGAGTTTGTTGGGAGTAGCTTATTTTTGTTATCAAAAGGTAACAAGGCCACTCTTGAACAGATCAGTTTATGGTGATTTGAATTAATTTTTTATATACGGAGGATAGAAATATTTATTTCTGCTGTGCGCATATATAATATCATTCAAATTTTAGAAATATATAAACCAGCTGTTCCTAATTAGCAATAAGCCACGGACCCCTATATAAAACTGAAATGGGAACGGGACCATTTTTTTTCAGATATGCTCATGGAAGCCCCCCCCCCCCCCCCACACACACACTTTCTAGGCATGTATACGTTTCAATTTTGTTCGAACATAAAAAATTAAGGAAAGTAAAATTTCTAAAATGAAATTTCTAATATCCTTTAGTTTTACGCAATTTTTACTAAGAATATTCACACAAATTTACTCAACAAATACAAAGAAAATATAACACCACAATAGGACGTTTAATTACTTTTAATCCATTACATGTATATTTAACACTCATTAAAACAGTTAATAGTCACTTAAGTTAGTTTACTGCACTGATTTTCAAACTGTAAGGGTTGAGTTAAATCTTTTATTTTTGCTCCGAATCTTGTGCTTTTGGCTGCAAGATTGATATTATCACTCTTAACAGTGCATTATAAAAAAAAATAACGTCTCGGACCCCCTAACAACAACCCAAGGACCCATGGGACCACTGATGGTCTGCGAACCACTTTATGGGGACCACTGATAAAAACAACCAGCGCATTTGTTTCTTGTTCTTAAAAATAAACGAGAACAGCATGTTTTTGAGTCTAAATAACGTCGAAACGTTAAAAGAAAAAGAAACAAACTATTTTATGTCATCTAGGGAAAATAAAAAACTGTTCTGAAAAGAACAGTTGCTGTTTGAACTACTTCTTAAAAATAACGTAAATCTCAAAGATGTTCTTGACGTGCAAATTGTTAAATTAGAAAGGCAAATTTTGCAAATTCCAAAAAGTTCCTGTAAAAATAACTCGATAAACTTAGATAAATTTTCACTGAAACAGCTTTTATCCTTTCTTTTTGTATCCATCTTGGCTTTCCGATGAGTAAACACGACAGTGAATTCAGCTAATTTTTGCGATATTATCTCATTATTGACCTTGTTCCTTAATCGATAAACACATTTAATCAATTATAAGATTGTATCGAATTATTCGGTGTCGCGATATACCTTTTCATCAAGTGACTTAATATGTAAAGAATATGAGACTATGAAACTGTTAGTATTACTTTTTACTAAAGTTAAGGATATAGTGCATGATTCGATTATATATGTGAGTTGCCTACCATTTGGTCGAGGTCACAAAAATCCGAAAATAAACCAACACCATTTTCCTTTACTAGGCAGCTGGATCTACAAATTTTACTAGTGCTGTAGCTCTAAGATGAATAGGTTGCGTAATAATGAGCTGAATCTCATTTCACTTTAACGTTATGATCAAAGAAAGTTGTAAATTTTAAACACTCTTATGTTGGAACTCTGTTTTTGAACTTATTCCACTTAGCAGCCAAACTGCTAATTCAGGGTTCTGGAGTTGTCAGAGAAAATGAAAATGACCTAAAAAGTCAGGGAATTGTCAGGTAAAAATTTTAAAAAATTCAACTTTTCTGAGAAAAGTCAAGGAATTTTTCTAAAAAAAATTTTTATGAAGATACTTTAGTAACTTCCTTACCTCACCATCGATGAAATTTTCTTTTCTTTATGAAAATATAAATTTGTAAAAAATTATATTTTTTAATACTTACATAGGTTATTATTTGCGAGCATTTAATTTGTACGGTTCTACACATTTATATTTAAGAAAAATCCGGTGTTATACAAGTATTTCTTATTCTGGAATTTTTTGAAAACCTTCTGGAAAACTTGGAAATGTAAGGGAATTTTAATCTTAATGTTGAGTAGCAAACCTGCGCTATGTTGATATCTTACTTTTTTTACGTGAGCAAATTTTAGCGTTATGTTAGCGACCGAAATAGTATCTTACTTTTTTTACATGAACAGATAGATTTTAGCATTATGTTAGCAACAGAAATAGTATCTTACTTTTTTTACATGAGCACATTTTAGCGTTATGTTAGCAACCGAAATAGTATCTTACTTTTTTTACGTGAGCACATTTTAGCGTTATGTTAGCAACCGAAATAGTATCTTTTTTTACATGAACAAATTTTAGCGTTATGTTAGCAACCGAAATAGTATCTTACTTTTTTTACGTGAGCACATTTTAGCGTTATGTTAGCAACCGTAATAGTATCTTTTTTTACATGAGCAAATTTTAGCGTTATGTTAGCAACCGAAATAGTATCTTACTTTTTTTACGTGAGCACATTTTGGCGTTATGTTAGCAACCGAAATAGTATCTTTTTTTACATGAGCAAATTTTAGCGTTATGTTAGCAACCGAAATAGTATCTTACTTTTTTTACGTGAGCACATTTTAGCGTTATGTTAGCAACCGAAATAGTATCTTTTTTTACATGAGCAAATTTTAGCGTTATGTTAGCAACCGAAATAGTATCTTACTTTTTTTACGTGAGCACATTTAACCGTTATGTTAGCAACCGAAATAGTATCTTTTTTTACATGAGCAAATTTTAGCGTTATGTTAGCAACCAAAATAGTATCTTTTTTTACATGAGCACATTTTAGCGTTATATTAGCAACCGAGAGAAAAAATTTTGAACAACTGAAAACACACTAATTATTAAAAAACAAATTCATCAATATTAATAACAGAACAAAAAATTGTTTTATGCGTAAATAAAAGTTTTACTACGTATTCAAAAACAAGTTTTGCTGTCTTTTCCATTAATTGTATTCGTATTGAATAATGGAATATTAAACAAAACATTTTCTTTAAATAGCCTTTCGCATTTGCTAACGTACATCTTTTAATAATAACTTTCTTCGTAAATACCCTTCACTTGACTTATAAGATTTGTTTTTTAAAATACTTTTTTTTAACCACTTCACTAACGTTTGTTAACAAAACTCGTTATTTAAAATGTTTTTGCGCCATCTTCGATTCCCCAGTTTCCAAAGCTCTTGAAATGTAGCGCAATTCAAATAAATAAACTAACTCTATGTGTCGAATAAAAATTTCAACCTCTCCTCTAGTAAACGAAATGGGAATTGTTTTACTTTCTAAACCTGTTAGTTTTTAAGATTTTGAACAAGCATTGTCAGAGACCAGTGCATCTAAACATTGTCCGTACTTCACAAAGATGCGTACTTTTAACGACAAATTATTTTTTACCCGTTCCCTCGAAAGCCACTTGCAAATAACAACGCTCATTTCTTTGGTCGTACAGCGTATGCTGGCCACAAAGAAGAATGCATGCAAAGTCCCATAAAACATTCAAAGCACTATATATATATTCAAAATGAGACTCCAAACCGACACTCAAAACTTTTGTAGTTGAGAGACACACTGGAGAAAGTGGATTCGGCCATTTAAGTTTTTGAATAAATCTCAATAGGCTTATCCGGAAAGGTTGTCAAGCTGCCCCAGCAGATTCGACTATTTTCTTGCTCGGGAAATAACGGCTTTGATACACTTTATTATTTTGTTTTCTCTGCCTTCTTCTTCATTCTCCGAATATAATGGATAAACTCTAAATGGATAAACTAAAGAAGAACCTTCTTTTTTTAAAAGTTGATCATATCCGCGGCTATAACTTGAAACCTAATGGCATCTTGCGAATGGGCTTAAGAAGTTATTGCTGAGTTTCGAACAAAATATTGTTTCTTTGTTGTCATATGATACAGTAGAGGATTCTGAATTGCCGCTTTATGATGAGTTTTTTCCCTTTTTGTCCCCTTTATAGTTTTTTCCCATTTGGTTTGTAGTGGCGCATTGTCACCATTTTATATTTTTTAATTCTTTTTTGAATTCTTTCGTGATACACATATACAACAAAATCTTATTTTGACAAAACGTTTATTGTAACAAACCTTATTGTTTTCTTACCTATGGCGGTGATATTAAAATCTTTGTGAATCGTTATTTTTTCGCAACGAAATATTTCATTTGACTGGAGATGCGAGAGAACGATGACGTTCCATCGCGATGGATTTTGCAGAAAACGAAATTCCATGTCACTGATACACATTGTATTTTGATCTTTTTATTTAAGGAATGCCATCGTTCTTCTATTTTCACAACTCAATAGATAAATTTAAGAAGAGTTCATTTATTACGTCGCGATATTTTCCTTTAGTACAACCCCTCCCTCCACGTTACGCAATTTCACGTTAGCTTTAACCCCCCTCCCTCCCCCCCCCCCCATGTCACGTTACAATAATTTTTGCAATTATAAGCACTCATTTAAACTTCCATTCTATGTATTTTACCAATTATCCCGTTAAAAAGATAGTGATTTCTATAAAAAAAATTACATTAAAGTTTGTGAAAGAAATGTCGGCATTTTTCTACAAAAAATTTCTATGTCACGCAACTACTGACACTCTCCCATGTCATTCACTATAGATGCCCTCTGCCGCTAAAGGTGCGTAATGTAATAAATAAACAGTTTCGTAACATTTGTTGATATATCTCCCTTTTGGTGATAGTACTATATGAAGGAACACTGGAAGGATAAAGTCAGTTCTCAATTGATAAATACAAATCTGCCGTCATGAAAAAGAAAGCCCTAACTTCAAAAAGCAAATATTTACACAAAGCAAAAAAAAAACAAATTTATCACTTACATCAAAGTTTTGATACTTTGAAAGGCTTCTGTGGTCTAAAAGTATTTGTTGGCATGTACAACATTTCATTTTGGTAATAGTAATATTTTTTCACCATGTAAATTTACCATGTGCTTCTATGTACTACACATCATAAATTTAACCCTTTGCACTCCGCGAACACTTTGCGATTTTTGTTCTTTCTATGGAAAAGTTATTCCTCTTTACGTTCTTTTCCACAGATTTTTTTACACTCATAAAGGGGAAAAAAATCCTAATCTGTTTTGTATTTGCAAGAGAACAAGTTGCAAAAGCAATTGATGTTCTAAACACAATATCCTGCTGTTCTCGTTTATTTTAAAGAACAGGGAAACAAAAGAACTGGTCGTTATATTGGCGCCTACGAGGCGCCTTCGTAGTTCAAAGGTTAAGGCCTTTTTAGTATTTACTTGTCATATGTACTTGTCATGTGATTGCTTTAAAAAAAATGACATATCAAAGTTTGTAAAAGAAATGTCGACATTCTTCATAAAACCACCTCGAACTTAAGTTAGGGCCTATATAAATGTCACTATAGCTCACCATTAAAGATTTATTTACTATTATTTTTAATGTCATCAAAAGGTGTATATTTAAAGGACAAATCTGAGAAGCTAAAAATTGTTTAGTTGTTTAATTAGAGATACGGCCTTTTAACTTATAACGTCAGAAATATACAAATACTTTTGCAAATTTTAAAAAAAAAAGTAATTATGTCCTGATTTATAGGCCGAAGTACAAGCTGTAATTTCCGGATTGCAACCTTGTGAATTCTCTATTGTTTGCGCCCCTCAAAGTGATTGCCGACTTGGTTTGGTTAATTAACGTCGCACTATAGCTGCACAGTGGGCTATTGGCGACCAAAGTGATTGCCGAGGTACCTGGGCTTTTTGTAAGTACCAACAAATCTTGTCACTGAAAATACACGCTGCCGCTCAAGTGGGTTGATAATCTTTCTTCGAGATGTGGGGGGTTAATCACCGTGACGTATGCCACCAACCAGTTGGCACCGTGCCACCCACAACCCCTGGGTGCCATCGAACTTGTCGGGAATGAATCGTCCTCGTTATGCCTCTTTTAAATATAGAACCCTTCCCCCTTCCCTTCAAAGAACACCGGTAGAAGAAGGATTGTGATCCTCTTGTGTTTACTTCTCCGTTTGGTGGGGGTTGATCAGAGGTAATCCTTTTCAAGGCTGCATTTTTTTTGTTCGGGTTGTACTCTTTGAGGCGTTGTTTTAAAAAGCATTTGTTTTGAATCCCATCTCTCACGGACGTTTCCATTGCTGTTCGATTCGGTCACATTTGGAGTCAATGTTTTGAAATGGTCAAATTGGTCCACATTTCGGAAACAGTGTTACAGCTACAGTTAAGTAGTTACAACAAGAGATGAGGATTAATACAAGAGGTTGACGGTTCTTAAATTTCTGACCTAAAACTGTCGTGATCAAATATTGATCGATGTGTTCCTTTTAATATCCAATAAGTGTTTTTTTTCTAAAGGGGTACCAGCTGTTTTTGAACGGCAATGGACCATTGCCCGCTGCCAAAATCGACTTCTCGAAGAGGATGAGGTGCCCAAAACGTCTGATTCAAGGGGTGCCAACTGTTTATGAACAGATTGGCGATTCACAGTGCGCCATTGCCAAGATTTTCTTCTTTACTACCAGAAGAATTTTATTTAATTTTATTATTATTATTACTAAATTTTAGTATGTGGATTTCTTCGAATTATTTTAGCTTTTTAGCTAAAATTAGTATTACTTATTATACCAGACGAAAACTTTGCTGGTTTGCTTTTTCCACGTTGACGACATTTAGTTTGCCAAAGTTACAACATATTTTTCGGCAGATTTCACATATACCGATTAACGGGTTTCGGCGATTTCGGCGATCGAAAGGTGGACTTCGAATATGCCCCGTTTTTAGAACTATCCACCAGTTTAAGCACCATCTAATTCCTGATAAATTATTCTTGAATGATTAAAAAAATAAACATATGTTCCAAATACTGATGTTTTGGTTCCTAAACAATTTAAATAATGTCCATGAAATAAAATTTCTGAAATATTACATGCCAATACACTCACTCTTGTTCTGTTTTTTAATGTGTTTCAAAAATTAATTTCTGAGACATTGGCTTTTTTAATTGTTAATTTATATATTTATTATTTAGTAAATTAAATATTATTTCTACGGCTATATGCAATAACGTATTCTTGTATATTTTTAAACAACTTTTGACCAATCCTTTAAATTAAATTTAATTACTTTCAAATTTATTTTCTATTGCGCAGCCGCTAAAATATGTATACGTTAATTGCAACTTCAGTTAATAATAAGAACTCTTCTTAGTAATTATCATTAGTAGGAATCCATAATAAATCCAATGACGATTTTCTTACTTAAATATTTACAAGATTTAAAGCTGTAACAAAGAATTTCAGCTCTTAAAATGAATCCCAATAGAGAGCAAAATTTCGGCAACATTGAATTTATTTGGGGTAATTTCGAAATATATAACTAATAAACATTGAATAATGGTTATGCAAGCATTTTCATATGCATTATTCACATTAAAAAAGGAAACAATTTGCAAAACAAAAACTTAATATTGAAACAATTTTAATGGAAAAAAAATCACGAATTTATAAAAGACGATGTTTTAACGTTTTGTTAGAAATGCAAATATCGTGTTTATTTTTCTCTTTATTTGTAAAAGCAATTTATCATTGTCAAACTTAATAATTTATTTCCCAAAGATATTTTGTATCGCAAGAAATTACGGAAATTTCGATATTATTTAAAAAATTTCTTAGGGGTAAGCTTTACTTTATATTTCCGTATATATTAATACATAATAAGACGATTTGAATTTTTACATTTCGCTTAACCTTCACGTTTTAAGGTGACACAAGTCTAAACATGCTTTTAATAATTTTCTATGTATCTCAGGTTCATTCTATACGGACGTTATTAACGGGCGTTAGCCTTTGTAAGTGGATCTGTGATTGGGGAATACAAACCATGTGGTTTGTATTTCCCAATCACAGAGCCATCTTTAAAAGCTAACTGTCATAAATAACGTCCGTGCAGAATGGTACTTATAAAAAAATTAAATTTTTTACGATAAAAACATTTTTAAATGTTATTTACTCTGATGCCGTTAATGAAACTGTGTGTGTTTTCGATTTTTATTTGAGTGTTTTTTATCTTAACCGCCATTGCAACTCAAATATCAAGGATTACAATTAAGACTTAACGGTAATCGAACCCATAAGGCACCACAGTTCACTACCTTGTCCGTTGTACTACCAGAGCGATGTGACGAAGTTATAAACAGACGAAATGTTAAAAAGGTGTGCCAAAAGAATGGGCTGTAAAATAATACAGTTGTAATAACTCAGTTTCCATTTAAGCAATTGACTTCAAATGATGTAGAAAACCTTCTTCTGAACAACTATTTTAAGTTTGGCAGGTCGCTTTGTTAGGATGGCTTGAACAGAAACTGAGATTAGTGATGTTCAATCACACTGGTCATTTTTAAAAAAGTTCGGTCACTTAAATTTGAGGTACCTTTTTTTTAAGTGTACAATTAAAAATGTTTGTTTTTGCTCGGGGATCGAATCGCGAAAACATTTTATTACTTAACCCTTTCCACTCCGAGAACATCTTAGACCTTTTTGCGTTCTTTCTACGAAACAGTTGCCCCTTCTTGTTATTATCTGAATTTTTTTTTATCTTCAAGGTTGAAAAAGGTGATAATAATAATGAAATATTTTGGAGTTTTGTGATAAGTTAACCTAAAAACTATTTTAAACTCAAGAACATGTTGTTTTCGTTCATTTTCAATAGCAGGATAGAAAAGAACAATTCATTGTTTTATGTCCTACAAAGCGACAGTTTTAGACCAATGAGTAAATTTTTGATAATGATAGTTTAGTTTCCTGTTCACCATATTTTTTTCTCTTTTGTCTTCAATGTATAGAACAATTTCATTGGTAGAAACCTCATTTTCCAAACATACTTTCATTTATGTGACAGTCACTGTGATTGCCGGTTTCACGCCCACCTGTCGCGGAACCAGCCAATCACGAAATCCCTTCTGGAAAAGAAACTCTATTTGCTCCCATTTTAATAATGATAAAAGCTTGTTAGAATGTAAATGAGATGTTAATTGGATGTGTCCTTCATATCTCTCCCTTCGGAGCAATTAACTCATTTTTTTTCTGCTCCTCTAAAGTTGACTTTATGCCCTCATGGAAATCTGGTTTCCAATTATGGTACGTTGACTGTTATGTCATTCCTTTCTTTGTATGCAGATGTTTAACTTCGTTTTGATTTCGTGAGATAATTTCTTAATATGCTTCTCTTTACCTGTTCGTTCGGGCATGGTAAAACACGATAAGTCTAACATCACATGGGCGAAATAATTTGTTAACCATTCACAATTGTCCACATGATACTACAGTAAACCCCTCATAAAAAAACCCACTTTTATAGCGATCCTTTCATTGTAATAACCGCCACTGAAAATCTCAATCGATGGATTTGGATTAGCATGTATGTGATAATTTTGTAACTCGTGACAATGACATTTCACTATAACAACCAACTTGTACTGGTACCGTGAGGGATTGTTATATGTAGACTATACTGCATTACATTATTTATATCCAGTACTTATTACAGTATTGCTATTCAGTTCAGGCCAGAGAGTTGTAATATTAAATAGAGAGCGCCTTCAATATCAGACTCTCGTAAGGCCGCGGTGTCAACATTGAAAAGAAAAACCAACATCACGTGGTTATAGCGCTGCCACATTTGGCGTTCAGACATCTGCAGGAGTTCCGAATTTGGAGGACTTTCTTCTTTTTTGGTGATAAGGAATTCTGTCTGTAATCAACCCCTTAACACTTATTTACTTATTTTCAAACAATATGCGCAAAATATTTCCTCTTCATTAACGAAACCAAAATATAATTTTCTTTGTGTTCAATACTCGGAAGAAGCGAAACTCTTTATATTTCTCCGGTTTTATTGTTCATATTTTCTTATTGGAAGTATACAAAATAAAAATTGAAAGAACTTCGCTTATGGTAAATTTTTTACATAAAAACGTAATGCAATTATTTCAAAACTACAAAGTAAGAAAAAATCTCCTTAATATATCTGTTAAACTCCCTTAAATTGTGCCACTCGTTAAAAAATACGATATTTAAATACAAAATTAAACACAAAACCATATTACAATACTTCGATCTCGTTTAGTTCTTAAATTCGCCAAGGCCTGCCAAGTAATATTGGCGCATGAGTGAATTGGCATTTCCACATATCACGTGGTTTCAATGATGGACACACGGAAATCAACATTTTTATTCCTCTATTTGTATCATTACTCTATGGTTCAGGCATGATAAAACACGATAAGTCAACTATAACATCACATAGGGGAAATAATTTCTTAACCATTCTCAATAGTATATATAATACTACAGTGAACCCTTCTAACAAAGACCCCAGTCTTATAGCGATCCTTTCGTTGTAATGACCGCCACTGAAAATCTTAATCGATGGATTAGCGTGTATGTGATAATTTTGTAACTCGTGACAACGACCTTTCACTATAACAACCAGCTTGTACTGGTTCCGTGAGGGATTGTTATATGTAGACTATACTGCATTACATTATTTATATTCAGTACTTATTACAGTATTGCTATTCAGTTCAGGCATGATAAAACACGATAAGTCAACTATAACATGACATAGGGGAAATAATTTCTTAACCATTCTCAATAGTATACATAATACTACAGTGAACCCTTCTAACAAAGACCCCAGTCTTATAGCGATCCTTTCGTTGTAATGACCGCCACTGAAAATTTCAATCTATTGATTACCGTGTATGTGATAATTTTTTAACCCGTGACAACGACCTTTCACTATAACAACCAACTTGTACTACTCCGGGTTATGTGTAGACCTTCGAGCATGGATCCCTCAGAGTAGAGCAAACATCGGAATACCATCTCGCTGACATCAAAGTGAGGTCAACATGTATCGCTACAAACACGTGATAATGACGTCATTCCATTCATAAAATTTCACTACTACACATTTCCCAAATCATCAGCCAATCGCGAGTACTTTTTAATTCATAATTTTGAAAAGAAGTCACGTGTTTGTAGCGATTTGGTCTGAGATGTTTGCCTCGCGATTAGACGTCATATTCTCTCTACTACTGGCCATTCATGCTCGAAGGTGTAGACTATACTGCATTACATTATTTATATTCAGTACTAAGTGAATGACTTCAATACTCAAAACAAGCCACAATATGTACCGTAACTTGGGGTTACTTGGGCCGGTTACTTAGACCCACAGCAAAAACATACTTCTACCTGTTGCTACCTGTTGGTTAAATCACTACCTGTTGGAGAGACAATGAATCGCGTCTGTATTTTCATGACATAAAACCCAGGAGTGTTTGAGTCCGAATAATCCTCTTCCAGGGTCCAAGTAACCCCACGTACGGTACTTAAGATATTGGTAGAGTTTAAAAATATTTAAATATTATATGTGAGTATCCTGGACATTTAATTATGCATGAAATTAATACTGTAACATATGCGCAATTTCGTTATACATTCTGTGAAATACTTTTATTTGCTCGTTGTTTTATAAAAAAAAAAAAATTGTATGGCGGTGTGTGACGTATCGGGAAGTTTTTTTTTTCAGTTCAGGATTATGAATGTTTTTTTTTTTTTAATCTGGATTCACTTCACGCTGTTGACTCTGTATTGGCGTCCTCTTATTTATATGAAGGTATATGATATTTATATACACGTGCTACCGAATAAGCACTTAAAAAAATTAATCAAAATTGACGAAATTTAGTATTCCATATGCTTCAATTAAAATTTCTATAAAGTGACTAATTTGCTGTAAAAGTGACCATCATTTTTAATTAAATTTTTATTCGATTCGTTAAAATATTTTGTGGTATTTTTGATATTTTGTCTCGTTGTCTTTAAACGCTTATGACAATATATATATATATATATATATATATATATATATATATATATATATACATATATATATATACACTAGGATGCTCCGCCAACCCCTGGTAGCAATCCTCATAAGTTTGCTTCGCTCGCTAAAAGGTAGGACACAATAACAATGTGTTCTAGTAACAATATTTTTTTAATTATATTATTAAAAAGTTGAAACTGTAAATTTAAATTAATACTCATCTTGGTTAAATTATATTCATTCTAATTTAAGCTGACATCATCAAAATAAGGGATTAATTGTCAAAATGGCTTACATAATGGCAAAATAAAAATGCGGGCGCAATAGAATTTTGTAAACAAACTAACTGTTGCCATTCCGCGTAGAGAAAAAAAGCGTTTTTCAATCACCGCGTAAGAGAATTATATATCAAGATATTTAAATGTTGATGAAATTTAAAAACTTATGACAAATATATATATATTTTTAATTTTTGATGAAATTTTGCGAAAATAAGAAAAAAAAGTTTCTTTACTTTGACGAAAATGTTTATTGAAGCATATGTGTAACCATATTTTCAGCAATAACTTCCATTCCCTTCCATTTGAGAAAAAAACATACAAGACCCAAAATCCTACCATGAACCCGTCTTTGACCTTCCAAAATGGCGCGTCATATAATCAAATCATAATAATCCAAACCATATTATCCGAACATAAATGAAACGCGCTGTAGGAAAAAAATTGCTCTTGCTTACCACCGCCATACTACCTCATTCCAAAAAATAAAAATACCGGGTCCATTTACCCTAACTTGGGAATATATATAAATATTAATTACTAGGTAGCAGAAACTTTTATTGCGTTTATGACTTACTGTTCTCTATTAGTAGTCGTAGTAATGATAGTAATGCTAATAGTTCCTTCTTTCACTATCAAATTCCTTCGCCAATTAAGAAGCCACGTGATATGAATAAAAATTATTGGTTATAAAGAATTTTTTTAATGTTCTTTATTAATCTGCATTAAAATGAACGTTGGTGTATCATTTTGTTTCAATGCATGTTGGCCTATTCCTTTTTCGATTTTTTTGAAATGCTATTATTTTACAAATTATCGACGTTGTACGATGTTTTATTTCCAGAAGCCTTCGAAACTACATTGTTAAAAATTTCAGTTCAACGATGTACCATATCTTGGTGCAAAACAGAGGTCTACACCATATCATGGTGGAATCTATGTTGAACCAAAAATCCTTAAAAAAAGCTGAGGTTTCACCGATAATTGGTTCAACCTCTTTAACTGCAACCGAAATGTTCGCTGTCACTACTTCAACCAGCACCACTACCAAGAAATACAACGACCTTCGTGGCCCAGTGGATAAAGGCGTTCAGCTATGAATCAGAGGATTCCTAGTTCGGTGTCAAGTTGTCATCTTGCTATCGGAGGGGGTTGCCAGCTTCGCTACAAAAATACTACTACTATAATACTAAGAAAACTCGAATACTGAGTTTCATGCACTGAGCTCTAACTGTAACTGCTGGAAGGCTTAAACCTTGTTTCCTCTATGAGCGCGTTGAAGCCAATTGAAAGCAGCCATGCTGTGTCCCAACATTTTTTAAAAAGTGATTTAGTGGTGTTTCTTATTGCCATAGCAATGTAGAAATATTAAATGTATATAAATATTATATTTTCTTCTTATAGAATTAATTTGTATATTGTCAAACAAATAGTTTTTGCTCTTGCTTCTTATCTACTTTGACTTGCAAATGACTTTCTATTTTAATAACAGATTGCATTTAAAATGGGTTTTAAAAAAATAGAAAAAAACTCAGCCAAAACACGTCGGCTTATTTTAACATGAAAAATATACGAAATATTGCGGTAGCAAAGAAAGTGGGGCACATCATGGCTACCTCTAGATCGGCTTCAAGTCAACAAAATGTCTTGCCCAATCCAGAAGTTACAGTTAGAGATAAGTGGTTTCATGCAACGTTTATAAGTTATGGTGCAACGTTTCACCACTAAAGCATCCGTGGTAGCACCGTAAAATGGTGAAACTAAGCCCTAAATATTGGTTGCAGCTAAATGGGTTACCAAAGTTTGGTGCGAGGTCGTAATAATTTTTAACAGTGTAGAACGAAGAACTTTTTACCAAAGTACAACAACCCTTTCACAGCAGCAACGTAAGCACTTTAACACTTTATGCACCTTTTTTCTTATTACCGTTAGCACATATTCTCACTTTCAGAAGAAGTATTTCTTGCCCTCGTGAACTTTATCTCAATACTAAGGAGAAAATTCAAGCAATGTAAGCATTTTATCCATACTTTATGCACGCTTATAGCTTAGTTTCAGAATCATTTATTATCCATTCTCAAAGTATTTCTCTGTCGTTAAATTTTATATGATAACTAGGAGTATTTTCTGGGCAACGTAAGCATTTTATCTCAATTATTATGCACTTTTAGCTTAGTATAGAATCAGTATTTCTCACAGTTGTGATTCTTTGTTATCTCAATACTAGAAACATTTTATCTCACATTTTAGTTAGAATCTAAGCACAATTAGTTAGAATCTGTTTTATCTCAATACTGTGGGCATTTTATATATGTATGAAATGCGCTTTTTCTGAAATCTAGGCATATTTTTCCCGCGCTATATCGATTTTATCTCAATACTTTTTGTAGCATTTTTCTCAGCTTTATTTTATTCCAGCAATATAGCACTTTATATCAAGTTTGTATGGTTTATCTCGGCGTCAAAATCATTCAATCTCAATTATAGGAACCGTATGTTAGCTACAGATGGATCATGTTAGACAAAAGTCATCTGTTTAACCCTTTGCACTTCGCTGTCGCCTCTCAGGCGCCAACAAAACGACCAGTTATTTGGTTCCCTGTTCTTTAAAATAAACGAGAACAACATGATCTTGCTTTTAAAAAAAAACATGATATTTTTTCAACTTGTTGTCTTGCAGATCCAAAATAGATTATGCTTTTGTTTTCCTCTATGAGCAAAAAAAAATTATGGGGAAAAGAACACAAAGAGGAATAACTGTTCCGTAAAAAGAGCGCAAAAAATTATGGGGAAAAAAACATAAAGAGGAATATCTGTTCCGTAAAAAGAACGCAAAAAAATTACGGGGAAAAGAACATGAAGAGGAATAACTGTTCCGTAAAAAAGAACGCAACAAAATTATGGGGAAAAGAACATAAAGAGGAATACCTGTTTCATAAAAAGAACGCAAAACGCAAAGTGTTCTTGGCGTGCAAAGGGTTAAAACTTTTTGAGGACATTATTTTAACCATTTTCATTCCACTGTCGACTATGAAAGTGAGAAAAATAACGAGCTGTTCTTTTGTTTCCTGTTCGTCAAAATGAACAAGAACAACATAATCTTGAGTTTAAAATACGTTTTTTTGTTAATTTCTTCACTGTGTAATTTTGAAATAAGGGATTAATTTTGGGAACTTGTATAGAACCAAAGATATTCGGATAATATTGGGTAACTGTTTCATAAATATAACGATATGTCAAACACATTCTTGAAGTACGCAGAATTGAGAAATAGGCTATTGCTTGAAGACATTCAAGATTATCGTAAGTTTCCGTGATAGCCTTAGTGGAAGAGTGGCGAGCTTGTAATACGCAAGTTCGACCGTTGTCGTACAAAACCAAACATTGCTGTGTAAAGGAGGCTGATGCACATGAAATCTGTCGTGATCCAAATATTCTCACTTGGGTCATTGTGCGGAAGTATAGAGAGTAAGATGCTATCTCGGATATTATCCTTGTCATCTGACCACGGTTCAAAATTACTCTGTTCTATAGTTCACTGGTCTTTCCATATGGGTATATCCTGAACATTCACCAATAGCCCATTGTGTAGCTCTAGTACGACGTTTTGATAGCCAATTGACCATGGTACAAAATTCCAATACAGTCTTTATTGGTCTTTCCTTCGGTATGGATTCCGAGCCGTTGTACAATAATTCTTTCAAGATTAGAAAACAAAGTTAGGCGTCATTGGCATCTAGCAATTTTTTAGTTGCCAAATTGTTATGCTTAAGCCGCATTTAAGATTAAAAATTACACTGGTCTATACTTCTCTAGCCTTTCCATGGGGATATATCCTGAACAGTCACCGATTGTCCATTGTGTAGCTCTAGTGCGACGTTTTGACAAGTTCTGCTTGAACAAAACAGCCAACTTTTACGGTGTATTTCTAATCGTTAAAGCTTCTTTTGCATAACATTATAAACATATTTCCATTTGTACAGCATGATCTTGTGTTTAGAACATCAATCTTTTTTTCCACTTGTTCTCTTGCAAATACAAAACAGATTAGGATTTTTTTTCCTTTATGAGTATAAAAAAAATCTGTGGAAAAGAACGTAAAGAGAGGAATAACTGTTCCATAGAAAGAACACAAATCGCAAAGTGTTCTTGGAGTGCAAATGGTAAAAAAATTACGATTGGGTGTCAAAATACGGTCGCCAAACTGAATTTTTTACAAAAATTTAAGCGTCAACGATTAGGTGTAAAATTACGATCATCAAACTGAATTTTTTAGAAGCAAAATACGACTAACAACCGCTAATTTCGAACCACCCTGAAACATTTATGTTGCTATAGTGCCGCGTTAATTCAGCAAACCATTGAAATCAAAAGCGTTCTTGAGGTATAAAAGATTCAATGACACTTCATTGCTGAAGACATTCTATCGCTACTAATATCGTACCAAAGATTAAGTTATAGGTTCAAAGTGTCTTATTTTCTACTCAAACCCTTGCAAATCTTGTTGATGTATGCAAGGTACTCCTTGGTTCCATAACGAACGTCTTCAGAATATGTTTGTGGCGCGTGTAGAAGAAGAAGAAGAGATAAAAGAAGAGCAAGAGAGATGGAGAGGAAGGGGGACTTGGCTTCAAAAATAGCTCCGTGGCTCCTGTCCTCCCGAGAACGTGTCACTTTGAGGGAAGGAAACCGTTCCAAAACCACTCTCAGTTATGCTGTGGATGGTGAACAAACGGTTGGGAACTCTCCTCTGAGAAGCCATGGAATTAAAAGTGTCCGAATTCGCCAAGATTTTCCGATCCCGTCACCGAAGAAGTAAGTCTTTTTACGCCGTTTGGAGGATTCGATATTTGCAAGACGGATCTGTCTGGTTACAAATGTTTTTGAAGGCCGTGGTCATGTGGCAAGAAGTTTGAATTATTCTTACTTGCTACGGAGAATATGTATCAATTTTAAAGAGATTATTAAATTTTTTTGGAAAGCTTTTCATCGATATTATTCTCATTGATATCATCCGGCCATTGAATGTATCCTGTTATAGAATGGAATCTAAAGAGGAGATTTTGAAAAGTCAATTATCGATATCGATTGTATGAGTTTTAGACTTGATTTGCATACAATGCTTAAGAGAATACCCAAAGGCTTTTGTAAATCTTTGTACTCCTGAGGAATGTAGAGTTTTTCTTCGTTTTATTGATAGTCTTTCAGAAAGATTTGTAGAGTTTCTGTACTGTTGAGTCTTCCTGTAGAGTTTATTAAGCTACTATTTTAAAAGGAGATTTATTCGTTTTTGAAAAGTCGGGTATCAATATCGATTGTATGAGTTTTAAGACTTGATTACAATGCTTAAGAGAATACATAAAGCTTTTGTAAATCTTTGTACTTATGAGGAATGTAGAGTTTATCTCAGTTTTGTTGAGTCTTCCTATCGAGTTCATTAAGCTACTATTTTAAGAGGAGATTTAATCGTTTTTGAAAAGTCAAATATCAACATGGATTGCATGAGTTTTAGACTTGATTTGCATACAATGCTTAAGAGAGTACCTAAAGCCCTTTGTAAATATTGGTACTTATGAGGAATGTAGAGTTCCTCTCAGTTTAGTTGGTAGTCTTTCAGTGAAGATTTGTAGAGTTTCTGTACTGTTGAATCTTCCTGTCGAGTTTATTAAGCTATTATTTTAAGAGGAGATTTAATCGGTTTTGAAAAGTCAAATATCAACATGGATTGCATGAGTTTTAGACTTGATTTGCATACAATGCTTAAGAGAGTACCTAAAGCCCTTTGTAAATATTGGTACTTATGAGGAATGTAGAGTTCCTCTCAGTTTAGTTGGTAGTCTTTCAGTGAAGATTTGTAGAGTTTCTGTACTGTTGAATCTTCCTGTCGAGTTTATTAAGCTATTATTTTAAGAGGAGATTTAATCGGTTTTGAAAAGTCAAATATCAACATGGATTGCATGAGTTTTAGACTTGATTTGCATACAATGCTTAAGAGAGTACCTAAAGCCCTTTGTAAATATTGGTACTTATGAGGAATGTAGAGTTCCTCTCAGTTTAGTTGGTAGTCTTTCAGTGAAGATTTGTAGAGTTTCTGTACTGTTGAATCTTCCTGTCGAGTTTATTAAGCTATTATTTTAAGAGGAGATTTATTCGTTTTTGAAAAGTCAAATATCAACATGGATTGCATGAGTTTTAGACTTGATTTGCATACAATGCTTAAGAGAGTACCTAAAGCCCTTTGTAAATATTGGTACTTATGAGGAATGTAGAGTTCCTCTCAGTTTAGTTGGTAGTCTTTCAGTGAAGATTTGTAGAGTTTCTGTACTGTTGAATCTTCCTGTAGAGTTTATTAAGCTACTATTTTAAGAGGAGATTTAATCGGTTTTGAAAAGTCAAATATCAACATGGATTGCATGAGTTTTAGACTTGATTTGCATACAATGCTTAAGAGAGTACCTAAAGCCCTTTGTAAATATTGGTACTTATGAGGAATGTAGAGTTCCTCTCAGTTTAGTTGGTAGTCTTTCAGTGAAGATTTGTAGAGTTTCTGTACTGTTGAATCTTCCTGTAGAGTTTATTAAGCTACTATTTTAAAAGGAGATTTATTCGTTTTTGAAAAGTCGGGTATCAATATCGATTGTATGAGTTTTAAGACTTGATTACAATGCTTAAGAGAATACATAAAGCTTTTGTAAATCTTTGTACTTATGAGGAATGTAGAGTTTATCTCAGTTTTGTTGAGTCTTCCTATCGAGTTCATTAAGCTACTATTTTAAGAGGAGATTTAATCGTTTTTGAAAAGTCAAATATCAACATGGATTGCATGAGTTTTAGACTTGATTTGCATACAATGCTTAAGAGAGTACCTAAAGCCCATTGTAAATATTGGTACTTATGAGGAATGTAGAGTTCCTCTCAGTTTAGTTGGTAGTCTTTCAGTGAAGATTTGTAGAGTTTCTGTACTGTTGAATCTTCCTGTAGAGTTTATTAAGCTACTATTTTAAAAGGAGATTTATTCGTTTTTGAAAAGTCGGGTATCAATATCGATTGTATGAGTTTTAAGACTTGATTACAATGCTTAAGAGAATACATAAAGCTTTTGTAAATATTTGTACTTATGAGGAATGTAGAGTTTATCTCAGTTTTGTTGAGTCTTCCTATCGAGTTCATTAAGCTACTATTTTAAGAGGAGATTTAATCGTTTTTGAAAAGTCAAATATCAACATGGATTGCATGAGTTTTAGACTTGATTTGCATACAATGCTTAAGAGAGTACCTAAAGCCCTTTGTAAATATTGGTACTTATGAGGAATGTAGAGTTCCTCTCAGTTTAGTTGGTAGTCTTTCAGTGAAGATTTGTATAGTTTCTGTACTGTTGAATCTTCCTGTCGAGTTTATTAAGCTATTATTTTAAGAGGAGATTTAATCGGTTTTGAAAAGTCAAGTATCTTTATCAATTGTACCAGTTTCATATTTCATTCGCGTATGATGCTTAAGGACTAAAAACCTTTTGTAAAACTTTATTCTGATTTGAATGTTGAGTATGTTTGGCCATTTACCTTTTAAGCAAGTGTCAAATCCTTTATAATAAACACGATAACGTTAACTTAAAGCTGTTAATACTTAATTAAAAGTTGTCATTAAATATAAAATCAAATTAAAGGAATTTTTTTTATCTGAAGTGAAATCAGATAATATATGTTTTAATCTTTTAAATTAGAAATCCCTATTTAAAGTAAAATTCTGCAGTAACTAATTTGACTTTCCTGTGAAAAATCATATATTCCTTGACAGATTCATGTAAACTGCCCTTGTATGAATTATTCGATTTGCAATACTTTCCATAATTATATCTTAAAAACATCGAAGCTGCAAAGTTGTTTTTTACTGTAAAATTTAATTTATATTTCCGATTTAAAATAATTACTTCAATAGAAATGTATTTCAAACGTCCCATCCCCAATCTTTAAATTTAAAAAATATTTATAAATGAGTATTTTTAATAATTTAAAAATTATGTGTATTTCTTGGAAAACTGGCAATACCACAGACATATATATACGCTTCAATCCCTCAGTGGATTAAAATAAAACCTCAAATATGCAAAATAATTTTTTTTTTAAATGAGTTCTTTAAACTAACGAAAATAATAAAAAATGCTTGGTAATATACATATATCCTTTACGCTTATCGTATTGCTTTAAAAATACCGATCCTTTGTTCGTAACGTAAAAATAAACTCAACGTAAAAAGACGGGTATTTTCGGTTATCTGTGTGTGGTTGAACATAACGTCAAACCCCGCTTCAAAAGCAATATCTTCTGTTTCAAATGGATTCATCCTCGCAATTCCAGCGACTTGTGCATTTAAATCTCCTTTTCTCTGAACGACCACGTGTCATGGCTGTTAAAAGAGAAAGAATTATCTGGCATGTCCATCCTTTGACAGCTAAAGGGGGAGGTTTTGGAAACAGATACGAAGCTACTATTCGCAACTCCCCACTTTGATGGTCCGATTTATTTGTGCTAATATCGTGTAGGTAGATGCTTTTAGGTGTTTTTTTTATGTACCAGATTGTGTGGTCGAATGGATAGTTGAAGTTCCATTTGTGTTCATTTAGTATTTTTATTTTATGCAGATTTGAATAGTATTTTTATTTTATGCAGATTTGAATAGTATTTTTATTTTATGCACATTTGACAAGTACATATATCTTTATTCCTTGCTATTTTTTCCAATAAGAGGTGCCAAGTCGCTTCCCAGCAATTTATATAAAATTTTCCTTGAATCAAAGGTATTTATATAGCAAATACTTTTGTCTTTTTATTGTTGTGCTATAGCTCATTTTATGAAGATGCTTATGGGAAATATATCTCTTGTTTAGAAAATATGTGTTAGTTCACTTATATAAAATAAATAAAGAAATTGTTGACAATTGCAATATCCTAGGTCCCAATTAGCATAAAGCCACGGATCCCTATAGGTCCGTGGACCCCATTTTTCATGTTGGCAATGACATTTGCAAATACAAAATTGATTGTTGACAATTGCAATATCCTAGGTCCTAATTAGCATTAAGCTACGGACCCCTAGATAAAACTAAAATAGATTCGGGGAACCTATTTTTCATGTTGCCTAAGAATATCGCCCCCCCCCCCCCTAGTAAATTACATTCTATTGTTAACAGGGTTCAAAATTAGGAGATAAAAGTTGAATGACATTGACACCTAGCATTTTTTTTAGTTACCAAAATGTTCTGCTTGGGTGTAATTTTAAAATACTTCAAAATGTTTAAGCAAAGCTGTCAACTATTACGATATTTTCGTAATCGTTAAAAGCTTCTTTTGCATAAAATTGGAAGCATGTTTCCATTTGTACTCTAAAAATCGCACCGTCTTACTGACAAAATTATTGAAAAGTATGAGAGCAAATATTGAAAATCAACGTTAGAAATAAAGAAAAATTACCGAGTATAAAAATACGATCGTTAAACTGAAGTTTATGTGAAAAATAGGCTTCAAAAATTGCGACGGGATGTAAAATTATGGTCGTCAAACTAAAATTATTAAGTATAAAGTACGACTACCGACCGCTAATTTCTAACCCTAAAGAGAAGTAAAAATTTTGCAATTAACTTTAAAATTTTCTTTAACACGGATCTTTTACACAGGTATATGGACACATTTACCCTGCAAATACTTAGAAAGGATAACACCTTAATCAGAAGTTTAATTAATTTTAATCTCTTACATTCATTAACTCATGGAAACGTTGTAATTTTAACAGACATTCTAATCATTGTTATTTTGTGATCTCGCGGACCCCCTAACATCGACCCGGGGACCACCTTTTGGGGAACCACTGCCCTAGGTACCCCCAATATGCGGAAGTCCACAAATATTGATGACCTTTCTTTTCAAAACGGGACAACATTTCATGTTATTTATTGTTTTTCACGATTTCACTTCTGATAGTTCTATCAATTAATCTAAAAAATATACTTTTCGTTTATTTACAAACATAATTCACGATTATAATCCTTTCCGGAATATAGAAGTTTGGAATGAAATCTGCAACATAAACCTAATTTTCCCATTAAGCCTTCTTTACAAGAATATCCTACTAATTTTGAAGAACTGCAAACTTTTTTTTTGCTACTCCCGGTGTGTTAAGCTCGTTTTAAAAGGTCAAATCTTTGACAACAAACGCAGTCTACAGACGGCGTTGTGATGAACAGGTGAACAACTAAGCGGTAAAGCTGTCTACTGTGAACAGAGTAATAACTTCTGCTTTCTCATTTTGCTCTTTCGGCGAACATTGTATTTTGACATCCTAAAATAGAGTACAGTTTGGAGAAGAAAGCGTCTATTTTTAGAAATGTCTTCATTGCAAAATTCTGTCCAGTGCTGAATGTATTTAAATGTGAAAATAAATAAATTTCTCAGTCGTTATGGTTAAAATCTTAATATTAAACCTCTGTAATATTTGTGTAATTTAATTTTAAATCTTCGGCTATTGTCTTCTTTTGTCAATACTTTGATAAACATCCCACTGTATAAGTTATCTAATATTTAAAAAATTGCTTCTTTTTTTTTAAATGGTGAAATGTTCAATAGTAGGAATAATTATGAGAATACGATGATGTGCAAAATTTCGATTTCGATAAATGCCAACCATTTAAGTTAACCATTTTAAGTTAATCTGAATTTACGATTTCAAGGCAGGTGTATCTTACACATTATGAGTGACAAAAAATATCCACCTTCAATTAATTTCATTGCTTTTTTTTATATATATAAATTCATTATTTCACAAAACATAACACATGACCATAATTATTTATTGACCATTTTGACTTTACTGCAATTGGAATTGAAACGTATTTCGAATATTGTTTCGATATTTATGCCATTCTCTAAAAATTCATATTTTCCCATTTTTTTTATTAAATCTTTAACATTTTAAATACATACTGTAACTTATGTTTACACTTATGTCCTTATATAATCGTAAAACTTTACAGAATTCGCGAGCAAAAACTATCAAAAGAAACGTTGCCTTTCTTTCAGCACATTGAATATAATCCCATGTAAATATACAATTTTATAAAAATGCTTTGTGTGCCAAAAATATCTCATTGCCATTATTTTTCTACATTCTCGTCAGTTATTTTTATTCCAATTCGTCGCACTGTCTTTATATTGTTATTATTCTTTTGTTTTTATTCTAATCCTTCGAATTCGTTTGAACGTCCGCGGTGTTCCATTCGAAACACGATTGCGGCGCCATCTTTGTGGAATTTCGAGAAACACAGTGATTGATGATCGGGACACGTGACTGGAATCTCGAACCAGGTTCATCACACTCCAACTTTTAATACTTACCAACTTAAAGCCTTTGAACCAAGCTGGTTACATTTCATCAGTTTCGCTGGGCTCTCTCTGTTAGCTTTGCGGGGTTTAGCTCGACAGATTTTTTTATCCGTGTTGGAAGCCATTTTTTTTTTGTACTCGGGAATATGGAAACGTGCCTTTCCTTTATTCTCTTTTTAATTTTGATTTTTTTTCCGAGAGTTGGCACCCTTTCCCTTGAGTCTCTTTAGAAAGACTTATGCCTGTGGTCTAATGATTCCTGGCTTTACTTCGTGTGGAATTTTTTTTAATACGTCTTTGTGGCTTGGCATTGTATTTTTTTTCTGGCATTTCTATATTAAAACTACCTCTAAATTAGGTATACTAAATCTTTTTCACTTCTCTTTTAGTCAGAACATAACAATAGTCAACTAATGCCAATTTTATCTTATTGTAAATTTTTGTTTCTTTATTGTAGAAACCTGACTGACAAAATTTCTTAAAGTTCAGCTTATTTCGCAAAATAATTGGAGGGTTACGTGTTTTATCCCACTAAACTCTTAACAGTAACTCCTGGAAGGCTCAAAACTTGTTTCCTATATAGGCGCGCTGAAGCCAATGTGAAAGCAGACACTCTGTTTGGTTTGGTTTGGTTTGGTTAATTAACGTCGCACTAGAGCTGCACAGTGGGCTATTGGCGACGGCACAGTCACTCTGTAACCCAAAAAAAAAATTTAAGTGATTTCGTGGTTATTTTTAATATCGTACCATTGTAGAAATATTAAAAGTATATAAACATTATATTTTCTTTTTATAGAATTAATTTTTATATTGTCAAAGAAATAGTTTTTGCTCTTGCTTTTTAACCACTTTGACTTGCAAGTTACTTTTTATTTTAATAGCAGATTGCATTTAAAATGTGTTTGAAAATAAAATTTTAAAAAACTTAGCCAAAAGCAGTACATGTCGGATTATTTTAACATGAAAAATATACGAAATATTGCGGTAGCGATTAAAGTGGGGTGAAGTTGTTACCCATTCAATTGGCTTCACGTCAACAAAATGTCTTGCCCAATCCAGAAGTTACAGTTAGAGATCAGTGGTTTTATCCTCGTTTTGGGAAGAGCAGCGTGCTCGTAATCAGAGTATTCCGAGTTTAATCCTCGTCGCTCACAAAACATCCATCGAATACAGATGGTTGGTGTACGTTAAATCTGCCGTGAGATACAAATATCCTCACATTGTTCCTCGTGTGAAAGCTTAGTGAATGGGGTACTAAGTTGTTGTCCTGGTCATCTCACCACAGTTCAAAATTACATTTCATTGTTTCATGTCCTTCCTTCAGGATAGATTCTTAATTCTCGCCAATAGCCCATTATGTACACTGTTAAAAATTGGTACTTAGAAATAAGTAAAATGTACTAATTTTTTATTACATTCGATGCTTATCATAGCTTCGAATACATATTTCATTTTTGAAAAAGACAGATACTCAAAAATGAATAAAAAGAGCAGTTGCCTGCCTACATCATAAATCCCTTTCAATACATTACAATCAGCAATTACCGGGAATCGAACCCAATCCGTCTACCTGATGTCGTCCGCCCCAAAGTCCAGGGCTTTAACCGTTATATCACCAGAGAGCGACGTGAAGAAGTTATAAACAGAAGTAATGTTAAAAAGGCGTGACAAAAGAATGGGTAGTAAGATAACTGAGTCGGTAATAACCCAATTTCCATTTAAGCAATCGACATCAAATATTGTGGAAAACCATTTTCTGAAAAAATATTTTAAGTTTTCCTAGTCGCTTTGTTAAGATAGCTTGAATAGAAGCTGATATTATATCAATATTAAACCATACTGCTCATGTTTGCAAAAGTACAATTACTTAAATTTGAGTACGCCATCACTCATATACGATACAATTGTACTAGGAGAAAAACGAGTACGTCCATGTACTCATTTTTAAGAAAAAAAAATTTACAGTATAGCTTTAATGTGGCATCAGTTATACCCATATCTCTTAAATTAAATAATAAATGGGGTGGGTTGATGTGAGGGCATTATCCCTGAACCCTAACAAACCCACACAGAAGTACAAAGGCTTGTTTCTGCGAATTACATTTTGGATTCCTTTTAGTGATTTCTCGGCGAGTCCTGCCCCCTTGCGCCCATCTCTGAAGGTTAATTGCTTTTTAATGACTTCAAATATACAAATCACTCCCCGTTTCTGATGCACGTTGTTGTACGGGACGAGTTCCACTTTGCAAAAACATGTTAGAATTCATTATTGATATCGGGGTGGGAAAGAGAAAATTCTGTGGACTGCATCTTTGATATAAAGGAATAGCTATTTAGGCTGTTAACTGATTTGAAACGGTATTTTAGTTGTTGTTGTTGTTGAAGTGAGAAGTATTTTTGAATCTTTAAATAGTTGTTGTATTGTTTTCGTTAGGGAGATTCATTCTCCAATTGGAGAAATATGTCCGAAAATAGATAACTGTATCTAGTTTTCAAGTATATTTGATTCGAACAAAAATTTCTTTTTAAATGATCCCACGAAGTTGTTATATGTTAGTTAATACTATAATATAAATTGAAATATATTTGTAATTTATTTTCTTTAAATTACCAAATTTAAATTTTCCCTTAAGCTTACTGCCCTTTTTAATCCTTATATTTTGATTGCATCGTAATAATCTTACCTCAGGTCTGAACAACGCTTTTTACCATCCCACATAACTTCTCTATCAAATTCATTAGGCAATGCAATAAAGTTCCCATACATTTTCGCTGACAACTTCAATTCCCTGCTTAATTTAGTCATAACTTCCGACTACGCTCATACTTTGGCAATAAGTTTCACACAAGAGCTATTTGTGTTTTTTTATAGTTCCTTCTAATGAAAAGTCCCTAGGTCAAACCATTTCTCACCAATCATCTGATTTCCCTGTCTCAATCTGGTTGATAATCATCCCTAAAAATCCCTATATATATAAATGAAAAGTCTCTATGAGAATTCACAGTCTATCAATCATAATGTATCCCTGAAAATGTAAATTCTCGTGCTCTTTTAAATGTATAATTCATATTAATATCATTGGTATTTATTGACTTATTATTAGAATTAAATATGTATAGCATTAGAGTAATCTCACGAACGGTTGCATTAACGTTGCAAACGACGTTTCGGGATGTATCTCGAAGGAAAGATCCGAGAACACGCTTAGGGCATTTGAACCACGGTCAGATGGCGAGGAAAACGATTGATGATTTAACTTATAGTTTTTTAATCGTCCATGAGCCCTGACAAATTTAACAAGCAGCACCTCAACCTGCTCAGACTTCTGATGTCCTTACCGAGATTTGAACTCCAAAATATCGCGAATAGAAAATAGAAGTCTCGTGATTCCAAAATTGCTACCATTTTTCAATGTCTCGACTCTTAAGTAAATTTTAGACTAATCCCATCTTTAAAAAAAACCTTCATAAAAATTGAGAAAATGAAGGTTTTATGTAGATATAATGCTGACAAGTTCAGCATAGAAATAATTAAAGAGAACCATGATGGTTTTTTCAAAAGGTTTTTACACAGTCAAAATGCAAATCAAACATGCATGTTTTAAGATATTTGAAACAACATGCAGTATTCATGAGGGTTTTTATGGTGATTTATTTTTTTATTGAACGATAATGTGACTTTAAAGGTTGCAATTAAATTAACCTAAAATTGCAAAACAGAACTTAAAACAGGAAAAAGAAGCCAAACCTCTTAGCCGCTGTTTTTTAAACATTTAACCAAATATTGAAACTGCCTTTGATTCTCCTTTTCATCTTTGAATCACTTAATACATGGAAACCATCAACAAACTGCTACACAGAAAACGAAAAAGAAGAGAAGAAAATCTTCACCTTCCGACGACAAAACTGAAAAACTGAAAACACATCATCTTCACCGAATCATGAACGAATCATTCTGGAGAAGAACATGGCTTTTTGAAACTGCAGCAGACTCTTTTCCCTTAATACCTTAACGACTTCGATAAAAAACACTGTAACCACTTATTCGAGAAGCTTTTCTATTTGAATATAAAAGTGCATTCGAATGAAGAAAATGTGAAGATCTTCCAGATCAGTGTCATGTAAAACTTTAAATGGCGGATGGTCGATAAAAAAATGGCGATTTGCTGCGGTATCAAATAGGGCATAATAATTGTTTCGTAGTTTGGACCATCTCAATTATTGCTTCTCTGGATGTTAGGTGCAATTTAATGCAACATAAAAGAACCGTTTTGTGCTTGAAGGGAAGGATAGCGTTTTTTCTGGTACATGAGCTGGTGTTTAACCTTTAATGTGTCTTCGCTGTGCCCCTAAGAAAGAAGGCAAGGTTTGTTGTCATACCCAATTAGGCATCGTATTACACTTCCTTTAAGGTTTTTCTGGATGAGAGTTTAATTGGGATTTCAAATTACGCTGTTTAATTGATTAGACGGCAGTTTTTCCGCTGCACTTTGTCGCCAACCATCACTTAAAAATGGCGGACGCTTGGCCCCTTTCTTGCAGGTTCGAATGCACCGCTTTGGTCGTTCGGGCGGAATAATTTCCGTTGTACAAACCGATGATGAAATAATATAAAAGAAACGACGAAAGGTTAAATGGAAGTTTTTTTAAAGCATCAGGTACTTACGGAATTTTTATTTATCCACAATACTAATACATTTCTGTGTGTTCTAAAAAAAGCTGCCAACGGAAATTAATTGGATCGCAAACGAACTTTGAAAGCATTTACCAACAAAAAAAAAACAGTTGCAATAGCTTTTGTATGAAAATTTCTTATAAATTAAAAAAAAACTTTAACTATATGTTTGAATGTAAACCTATAGTGGAATCATTTGTTCAAATATTTGTGAAGACTTATAGAGCTTTTGGATGACTCTGCAATGTTGTATGTATGTGTGCTTTTTGATAGATCCCATATGGAGCTCGGAAGCTAGGGAAATTGCTCGGGAACCTTAGATGGTCACTTATTTCAAGGGAAACAGCGTGATATATAAGTAGAAATGCGGTGGAATACTTAGTTTAAGATTGTTTTATTACATTTGTATAAATCATAATTTACACATGTTTATACACTTTAACGTCAGGAATTCGTGGGCACCCGGTAAAATAGACCCCAAATGGCTTTTCCTGAAAAAACACTGAAAAATATATAATTTAAAATTACTTTCCTGGTTAATATTTTCTACTGTAAAAAAAAATCTATCTTGCTCACAGTTTGAAGAGTCAGTGCCGTTACACAAAAAATATTTGGGGGGGGGGGGGGGGGGAGTTGAAACAAGAAATTTCCCAACTGAACGATTCGAAATTCTCAACTCAACTATTCGAAATTCTCAACTCAACAGTGGTGAAAATTCACAGTTCCAACTTATCGACATTTTTCATCTTTTTTTATATATATATTTTATCTAATATTAAACAGTTCTCTCACAAGCTATGATTTGTTGCACCCATATTCCAATCCAGTGTCCGTTTTGAGGTCAAATTTAAATGTAATCTTACGAGTTGGGCGATTTCTAATCTTTCCTAGCTTTTATTTATTAATAATATAAATTTTCTTCGTACATAAATATTCCCTACTCGGGGTTTTTAGAAGTTGAAATTCCCAACTTTCAGGATTTCCAGATTATTGAGGGGGATGGGGGGGGAATCGAGATTCCAAAATTGACTTCCCCCAAAATTGAGACCCCAAAATTGACTAGACAAATCTTACTCGGAGGGGGGGGGGGGGGTAAGATTTGGCCCCCTCCCCCCTGAAGTTTGGGGGAAATTATTTTCGAAAATTTATTATTTCAGGGTTTGTACGGTCCTTAAAAGCCCTTATTTTCGTTTTTTCTTAGGAACTCTTTATTTTTTAGTTAAAAAGGTTCTTAGAAAGTTTCAATTTACAGAAGGCTATTGAAAAGTTCTTGAAACAACTTTCATTTAAATCATTTCGCCAATAGCTCATTGTGCAGCTCTAGTGCGACGTTAATTAACCAAACCAACCAAAACCGTTTAAATCATTTTACTAAACCTCTATTAAAAATGTTTTATCTTAATGTGAATTAAACAGAACTTCGTAGCTGAGTAGAAAAACAAGGCCTTTTGCACCCGATACCTTTTTGCTGATTGCATCTATTTTCCTGTTTTATATTCATTTATTTTTTTTAAAAAAATACCAATAAACATGTCTCCGACTTTACAAATGTGCAAAATGTGTTTGCATTAGAAAATAAGGTCCTTATAAATTGATTTTAATGTCCTTGAAAAGTCCTTATATTGAAGCTTCTTATTTTTGTTTTTGGAAAATACGTGCGAACCCTTCTATTTATATCCAATAATGCTAATAAAACAAACAACATTAGAACGCTATGGTCCGAACGCAATAGTGGAACCGCAATAAAATCTATTTTGCCCAAAGGGAATCTTCTCTCCAGGTCTTAATTAGCTCAGTGCCCACTAGAATTATTTATAACTCCATAAGTACCATTAGCGCCATCTATCGATGATTTATTATACTTTTTCAAAGGGTAAAAATCATTGCTTCAAAAAAAAGTTACTGTTATAGGTACTAATAAAAGTTAATGAAAGGCTTTATTTTTGACACATAATGAGTCTATGACAATTATGTTATTTAATTCGGTTTGTACAAAACATTTTTTTTTGTACAAAACTTTTAAACATAAAACTAAACGACGAGTCTAACCAAGTCATTATGAGTTTTATTTGTTTGTACCTTCATTTTCTGTGTGCGAATTCTAAACACTCTATAAAAAGTAAAATGAATAAATATGATTAAATATTTGTATTCTTTAAAATTTTTACTTATAAATAATAGTTTTTCCTGAGAAAAAATTGGACCCACTTTTGATTTTATTAATTAGGCAACCATAAGTTATAATTGATTTTATGACAAAAGTGTAAAATAACGAAACATTTTCTTCTATTTTTTTCCAATATGTAATATACTGGTTAATACAGATGTTGTGAATACCCTTTCCTTATTCTTTACACCATTATTCTATTTAAACCTTTAGTCGATGTCTCGCCTTATTTTAACAAGATAAACAATTGTTTCCGTATAAGTGTAAACATTATTTGCAAAAATAAGAATTTTTGTTACTGTTGTAATTATTCCAAGAGTTTCCCGAAATTTTTTTTTGCACTTTTCTATTTTTTTTTTATTCCAATCTTCAAACTATAAAGTTCCATTTTATGCAGACGCTTTTTTTTTTAAATAATATTTCATAGTAACTTTTTTCCCCCAAATTCTATTCATGTAGAATACAATGCAAATTATCATCCATATTGCAAAAACATAAATCTTTCCAAGTCATTTGATAAACATGTTTCGTAGTTACCTTCATTTTAACGGGAAAAAATTCCAAAATTCCCCCAAAAAAATCTCCAAAAATAGAACACTGAAGATATTTCCTTGTAAAAAAACAATTTGATGACCTACCGAAAAGAATAAAATATAAAAGAAATATGTGGAAGATTTAGAAAAAAAAGTTTTTTTTTTGTATAGAATAGAACACAATTGCTGCCTTCGAATTGTTTCTATGTTTTGATTTGAAACCCATTCCCGCAAATTCTTTGTGTGCCGTTTCCCAGCAGCAGTTGTAGTACTTTTTATTTGTGTTAGCGGTTGTTTCTTCTCTAACGAACAAAAAATATTCCCAACTTTAACCACTAACTCGGTTTTTAGATTGCGATTCAAAATGTAACTCTCGATTTATTTAATTGTAGCTTAATTCCATTGTATCTTGTTGCTTATATTCTAAATTTAGACAGCACCTGGACAATTTATCTACGATTAAATATTAATTTCAATTACTTTTATTTGCTTTCAAAGTTGTTTGACAAAATGTCTTATTTTTTATTTAAAATAATAATCTGTTTTTTTTTTGGAAGAATCTAAAAGACTATTTTCATGACGTCATCGGATAGATAAGCAAAGGCACGTGTCTTCGCACCGCTTAATGTATAAAAAATATCGTTTGCTAATTTCTTGGAACACATATTAGTTTCCCTCCAATCAAAATGAGTTATTTATCCTTCTACTTTTTGACTCGAAAACAAGTTGTGAATAGTGTCCATTACAATTGACTTAAAATTCGTTAAATTTCAAACTCCGTAATTAACAATTTTCTTGTGTACATGGACTCTATGCATGATCTGGTGTCGAGATTTAAAGTTTCAGGATATACAATCGATTTTTCATTGGTAAGTTAAAAACCACCCGCTTCAGACGATATTTTTATACATTAAATATCCCTAAGATAACATCACGTGCATGGAATCCGATTTATAAAAATTATGTTTTGGAATTTAAAGATCATTTTTTATTTTAAAGAGTAGAATGTTTTATTACAAATTATACATGAAACGTTCCTCGAAGACAATGTGTACACATACTTTCAGTAAACAAAATGTATAAAACATTTTATTGGGTGAGACATGCAAATTGGTTAATGTGAACGGTAATTTTTTTATTACATCAATTTAAGGAATACTATATATATTCGACATATAGACAATATTTTATACTATCGAGTAATCTAATCATCAGAACATTACAAGTTACGATGCAAAAGAGAACTACTGACAGCAATATAACGATGTGATACAATCAGTAGATGCAACGATGAACATAGTTTGACATTCTTGATGAGTAATTTAATAAAGGTAAAAATCGAGAAACCTAATGAGTTTTTTTTATTTTCAAGCAAGACATATTTGCTAATTAATTCTTGCTTTATATTAT